>JAEUYN010000120.1:180836-458032 GCA_018257835.1 Euura lappo | reverse complement strand
TTAATGCTAACTTGTAGTTTACACTGACTTCTTTCCCGTTCTCAAACCCATGGAAGGGTTGAAGCTGCTTTTCCTGCTCTTTGATGTCATCCACTTCCTGTCGCGTTCCTTGTGCAGTCTCTTTTAAAAACTCGATTTTTATGGGCCTACAAAATCGAGGGGAGGAGGGTCGCGGATTTTGCCACACGGTTATTTCTCCCTTATTTACTTCGTCGACGACCACGAGCTGCAGTGGCACAAGTGAAGTGAAGAAGATAGTCGCATCTGTTTTGTCTCCGTCGTCATTCTCGAATTTTTGTTTAAAAGTACTTTGCCCAGATGTACCGTCGCATCCCCATTTGCAAATTAAATGCATATTGAAAATTCCTTGGGATGGGAGAGAAGTTAAAACTTCACTTTGAACTGCCAAAATGCGCTTTACTGTATGATCTAACAGTGCTTGAAGTTTCACCGCAGCTTTACTCTCAGTTATAGTAATGTCATCTTTGGGCGGATAACATTTTTTTTTCGCCCCCAGCACAGATTTGTACGATGGATACATTTTTGAATTAAGTTCCAGCGCGCCAGAGCGTATTCCCTGATATACATGTTTGGACATGCGGTATTCAACTATTAAAGAAAGCGCAGCATCAGCGGTATAACAAGCGGGTGTGCTACTTGTAACAGTTCGTAAAGCTTCCTTGTACTTTGATGCTTTTGTAGGACTGCCCAGAGCAACGTCTTTCACTATTTTTGCGGCCTCGAATTTACCTGCTGCTCGAAGACTCATGTGGGTGGCAAAGGCAAGCTCTTCGGTACTGGACTGGTTACGAATACCTTCAGTTTTTCGCCGTTTCGACCGTTCGCTGGAGTCCTCAAAGCTCTGCGAATGGCGACCACGCGTCTGAACTGCAGCTGAATCTCTGTTTACGGTGGAGATATCCTTATTGTTATCAAAGGCGACCACTGTGCTTAGCCAATCCGCATTTTGATCCAGAAAAAATGCCTTCGTTCGTTTAACTTTTTGCCATCTGTCTCGGATTTGATGTAATAAATGGCGAATCTTCGTTTTTTCATCTGTAGATAGCGTGTAAGTGGAATGGAATTTTTCCGACAGTGCCATCTCCACAATTTCGTACGCTTTACTCGCACCATCGTTCAAATAAGGCAATAATAAATCGAACAAATCCTGTCGCGTAACAACGACCGCTTCCTTACTCTTCCGAGAACCTGAAAAAATTAATTTAACAGTGAGACAATACATAATACATGACTTCAAAAATCAATAATAATTTTTTTTAATAAAAATTATATTCGAATCCGGTAGACTAATACTGATATTCATGAGAAACAAATCAATCGACTTGATCGCCTAGTGTGCGTTGCAATGCACCGCCTAGTTTATGTGCCGCACCGCACGTGCATGAGCGCGTCTATTTACAGAAAAATTCATTGTAACGAGGTTGGCAGTTTTTGGCATCTAATTTTTGGTGATATATTTACTCAAGAGTGTAAAGAATCATATGGCACCTCTCCGACCGCTTAACAACGTTTAACAACTAACTTTTACTCAATGTGAACAAAACTTTTCTTCACCACGGGCACGAGAATTTACAGTAGATGTTTAAATTTTTCTTTGCTCAGTGTGTACTTTAAATAAAAAATCACAATGATATAATAAAAGTACTTACTTTCAGGCGGAGATTCCATTTTGAAAATTTAAAATTGCTCAATTCCACTCGAAGATATTGCGATTTTAAGCGGTAGTAATTTTAACGGACTAGCTCACGGCCGAGGCTACCTGCTCGAGGTCTTCGTTACGAATGAGATCCCAACGGCTAAACGTACCACCTGCCACTCCTCTACCCTTGAAAGGGACGCCAGGGGTATCCCTCTACCTGACCCCACAGTTAAAATTCTTCGAATTTAAACTTCATTTTTCGATTTCTGGCCAGCCATTTCGCATTTGGAACCACTGTGCGCCCCCCAGCTTCATAATTATTAACAGAAAACTGTGACGCGGCTGCAATTTGGTCCCATCAATCTTGAAATTGCCTCCGATAAGCCCTGAGAATCAACAGCGGAGCTGAAATTCAGTCTCACGAGTCTTGAACTTGCATCGATGAGCCATAAGAATGAAAAAAGTCCATTTATGTTGAACCTGAGAGTAGATGTTGAGAGTAGAAACAATTCACACCACCATTCCATACTACAGGGTCATTGGAGATACAGAACGTCGTCCCACCGCCCCCCAGCTTCATAATTATTAACAGAAAACTGTGACGCGGCTGCAATTTGGTCCCATCAATCTTGAAATTGCCTCCGATGAGCCCTGAGAATCAACAGCGGAGCTGAAATTCAGTCTCACGAGTCTTGAACTTGCATCGATAAGCCGTAAGAATTAGAAAAGTCAATTTATGTTGAACCTGAGAGTAGGGACAATGTGCATCACCATTCCATACTACTGGGTCATTGGCGATATGAAATAGATGTGTAGCATAGAGATCAGTAGGCACTGTCTGTGATTTTGTTCATCAAATAATTGAAACCTAGGTTGCTCAGCCAACCAGTTCCATTGTGATAACAGTCTCTCATTCAGAAGATAAGAATATAACTGAATTTTTATCCGTAACGTGTTATTCATAAGATACTACGACTCACATCACAGCTGGGGACAGCGATGATGAGTATTCGCGAATGTCTAATTCAAATCAATGACGGTGATTTAAAAAAATCGAAACCGGTTTAAAATTCATCTTTGTAACATAACTCGGGACAATGGGTTGCTATAAATTTGTCGTAGTATGTACGCTCGGGAAGAACACCGGAAGGAGCTTGGATTTTTACCCCCGGGGATGATCTTGTGTTGTGACGATTTCAGTGGTTGTGACGGTCTTCGGTTCGAGGTCAGAGCCAGGGAGCTTGACGCTGAGTCTACAGTTGGATTCCAGCGGGTCGGATTCGATATACCTACGTTCTAACGTCACCCAGCAAAATCTTATCGATGAGAGCGTATGCGTAGCGACGACCCACTGATTCCCCATTGTAGACTCACTATGAGGTACAGACGTACGCGCCGATAGGATAGCATTGAAGAGTAGTTCGTCGCCTTCAATCATGCCCGTTGAGAACATTCTTATCGTGTAGCGTATGGAATCGAAATAGTATAATCCTATTAATAGGGCTGTCTTCAATCAATTCAGTAATCAGTAAGCGCTTCATCATTATTACTCTAACGGAATTTCTTTGAACATTCAAGGTAAATAATTTTAATTTGACACTGAGTCATCATACGATAACAATAACTTACGTCAAAATTGTTGTACAACGTGGCATGAAAATATTAGGGCCTGAATGGTTATTAAAAAAAAAGGTAAGATTTGTATCTCGATAGATTTTCTTTAGCGAACTTTTCAAACAATATTAAATAATCTCAATTTAGATGATAATTAGGTCTTATCTAAGGTCCTAGGTTTCAATGGAGGATACGAGGAGCCGGAAGAACATTCAATGGGATTGGATTTCTGGGCGTGGAATCGTTCAAGCTGGAGGACCATGGATTCCAGTCAGGATATCTGATAAAATATTGAATAATGTGAATTACGGTTATAAGGTAAGCTAGCGATTAATATTGCATGTTGCACTCGATTGTTACCGGCATTCAGATATCTCCGAATATCCAAGTCCACGGAAGTAAATCACAAAATACATCTTCTTGGCGGAATTCTACACGTGATTCCGCACAGATACGTCCGAAAATATTTTGGATTTACTCAAAAATGAAGGAATGGCATGGTTTCTACAAAATTACTATCATGACTTCGTAGAGACCATGCCATTCCTCCATTTTGTAGTAGATTCAAAATATTGTTGCACGTATCTGTTCAGAATCATTTGTAGGATTCCGCTAAGAAGCTGTTTTTTTTTTTCGCGATTTACTTCCGTGTACTTGATATTCGGAGATATCTAAATGTCGGTAACAATCGAGTGCAGCATGCCCTTAATATGAATACCCGTACCACGGAGTAGTAATAAGGAGATACCACTCCGCGGTAAAACACGTCCCCAATTTTGGGGTAAAGTAGAAGGCTATTCAAGATGCGATTTGAGCGCCTCTTTCGGAAATTTCCTACGTGGTCGAATCAGATCACGCGTAAGATGATTATACAGGTTTACACCGCAAGAGGCGCTTAAATCGCATCTTGACAAAGCCTCTACTCTGCCTCAAAAACTGGGCCGACTTTTCAGCCGAATGCTGCTTGAGTGGTATCTCCTTATTACTACTCCGTGACCCGTACAATGTCATATTTACCAACGTTTCCCTCAACATATTGGCAATTGATAAAAGTACTCACTGTTTTTCTACTATTTCAGGAACTTTTCAAATTGCCTGCCATACATATTCGTGCAGTAGCCTAAGCGGTCGTAAAAACTGTCAACAGCGTTTCGAATGTGGATAGGGGGTATGCTGTCGACAACTTCAAGAATATTCAACCTCAAAGTTTCAACGTCGGGTATGTACCGCCGATAGAGTGAAGATTTCACGTGACCCCAAAAAAAATAATCCGGCGGGGCCAGATCCGGGGATCGTGCGGGCCAAGCGATTGGTCCGTTACGTCCTATCCATCGACCAGGAAATTGCTGGTCAAGGTATTGGCGAACAGCCAAAGTTCCATGCGCGGGTGCGCCATCCTGCTGGAAATATATTTCTTCGTCCTGTTTGAGAAGCAACATGAAGCATTTTGAAGGACAAGGGCAGAAAGCTGGAGTCACAATCGAAGGATCGGAAGGAATATGATCGAAGGGATACTTTCACTGGTGTCAGTATAATCCTTTATCTTTATTTACCATCTCCGATAGCCCTGTGTTCAAATTCATTTCGACAGTGTATTATACCCCCTTAACTTGCGCACGAATATCCTGACACCCCAGAAGCTTATTGTTCGACATACTTACATTATCCCCTTGCACTGCTCGTATCCGGGGAATAATTTGGTTTCGCAACATTTCCAGATACATCTGGCCCGTCAAGTTTCCCTCAAAGAAGTACGGTCCGATGAGCTCGTCGCAGATTAACCCGCACCATACGTTAACCTTCTGGGGATACTGCGATCGTACATCTCGAGACACGTAGGGGTTCACCTTAGCCCAAACCCTACTGTTTTGCCGATTCGGGGCACCGTAGAGCTGGACTGTGCTCTCATCGGTGAAGCAGATTCTGCGACATAGCTGTCCCTCGTCCTCGTCGATGAGACGACTCATGTCTTCGCAGAAGACCATTCTGTTGTATGCATCACCATCTCGAGGCAATTGATGCTGCAGGTGAATCTTGTACGCCCGGTTGTGATGCTTTTTGAGCACCTTGTGTACGGTCGACTGGGCGACGCCGAGCTCCTGCGCAACAATCCTCGTACTCAGATCATCGTCGTGCAGGTACATCAGTACAATATCGAGTTCAGTTTCGAATGGAAGCGATCTATTGGGCCTGGGATGTATTACGCCGATTGGATTGACGGCCTCTCCATCTTCGAGTAGCGTAACTGCATTTCTAACAGTGTTTTCACAAGGAACTGGACGGTCCGGAAATTCCGCTGCGAAGTGGTCCACAATTCGTGGAATAGTTTCACCCGCAAAATACATGTGTGACCAGTACAGTTTCTCCTGTCTCGTGTACGTGTAGCGTACCATCGCGAAAAAGTGGAATTATTACAATTTATTTGAGTATTATAGTATAGTTCAACAGTATAGTTTATTAGTTTATTAGTTTCTACTAAGTGTAGTTTGTTGGTTAATAGTTTATTAGTTCATAGTGAGTGTGGTTTATCAGTTGATAGTTGATTAGTTGATAGTATTTATAATTAGTATTATTTGAATAGTATTAGAGTTTCAGTATAATAATTTTAACGAGGTAACGAACGAACTGATTATGTTAAATAAATAATGAAAACTCGGAAAATGAGAAAACGAATATTTAACGAATGTAATAAAGCTAATTTATTATTTATTATAACTTGCAAATGAGTAACAACTCGATAATAACGAACAAATAATTAACGAATGTAAGGAACGAAACTAACTTGATGATCCTCTCACTCTCAGTTTACAATTAATAAACAATTTCTGAAGAAGTTATAATGACGCTTCTTTAACAGAGCGATAATTAGCTTGATAGTCAATTATTCGTGTTCTCCTTGGCCGGTCACCAAGGAAACGGATAAACTAATATTACGTGAGGGAATCAAAAATTGAAATGAGGTATCTGAAAACAAATGAAACTCAACACAACGCCGCCTGGATTATCGTACTATTTATGATGCCAGCCGAATTCGAATAGGATGACTCAAACTATTTTTGCATCGCATGTTACTAAATCAAACATTAAAAAATGAAATTCATCATTTTTTGAATTTCATTGAGTGTTCTGTTTTTATTTTTTTTATTGATTTTCATATTATAACATCGTACTTTGTCATCGTTTGATTGTGCATTTTGTAACAGTAACATTTTGACTGATTGGCATCTGATACTCAATCAGAGCTCCGCTAATAATTCTTGGGGCTGAGCGATGCAAGTTCGAAACTCATAAGACTAAATCTCACAATCAGCTGCGCTGGTGATTCTTGGGGCTTATCGAGGCAATTCAAAAAATTGTGAGACTGACTTTCAGCTGCGCTGATGATTCTCAGGGTCAAACGATGCAAGTTCAAAACTCTAGGGACAACGTTCTGTATCTCCAATGACCCAGTAGTATGGAATGGTGGTGTAAATAGTCTCAGAAGACTAAATTTAAGCTGCGCTGATAATTCTTAGGTTCAAGCGATGCAAGTTCAAGACTCATAAGACAAAATTTCAGCTGCGCTGATGATTCTTAGGGCTTATCAAGGCAATTTAGAGATTGGTGGGACCAAAGGGGGGCGGTGGGACGACGTTCTGTATCTCCAATGACCCTGTAGTATGGAATGGTGGTGTGAATTGTTTCTACTCTCAACATCTACTCTCAGGTTCAAGATAAATGGACCTTTTTCATTCTTATGGCTTATCGATGCAAGTTGAAGACTAGTGAGACTGAATTTCAGCTACGCTGTTGATTCTCAGGACTCATCGGAGGCAATTTCAAGATCGATGGGACCAAATTGCAGCCCCGTCACAGTTTCCTGGTAATGATTATTGAGTTAGGGGGGCCGCAGGACAATATTTCGTATCCCTAATTACCCTGTAGTATGGAATGGTGGTGTGAATTGTTTCTACTCTCAACATCTACTCTCAGGTTCAACATAAATGGACTTTTTTCATTCTTATGGCTCATCGATGCAAGTTCAAGACTCGTGAGACTGAATTTCAGCTCCGCTGTTGATTCTCAGGGCTCATCGGAGGCAATTTCAAGATTGATGGGACCAAATTGCAGCCGCGTCACAGTTTTCTGTTAATAATTATGAAGCTGGGGGGCGGTGGGACGACGTTCTGTATCTCCAATGACCCTGTAGTATGGAATGGTGGTGTGAATTGTTTCTACTCTCAACATCTACTCTCAGGTTCAAGATAAATGGACCTTTTTCATTCTTATGGCTTATCGATGCAAGTTGAAGACTAGTGAGACTGAATTTCAGCTCGCTGTTGATTCTCAGGACTCATCGGAGGCAATTTCAAGATTGATGGGACCAAATTGCAGCCCCGTCACAGTTTTCTGTTAATAATTATGAAGCTGGGGGGCGGTGGGACGACGTTCTGTATCTCCAATGACCCTGTAGTATGGAATGGTGGTGTGAATTGTTTCTACTCTCAACATCTACTCTCAGGTTCAACATAAATGGACTTTTTTCATTCTTATGGCTCATCGATGCAAGTTCAAGATGCAAGTTCAAGACTCGTGAGACTGAATTTCAGCTCCGCTGTTGATTCTCAGGGCTTATCGGAGGCAATTTCAAGATTGATGGGACCAAATTGCAGCCGCGTCACAGTTTTCTGTTAATAATTATGAAGCTGGGGGGCGGTGGGACGACGTTCTGTATCTCCAATGACCCTGTAGTATGGAATGGTGGTGTGAATTGTTTCTACTCTCAACATCTACTCTCAGGTTCAAGATAAATGGACCTTTTTCATTCTTATGGCTTATCGATGCAAGTTGAAGACTAGTGAGACTGAATTTCAGCTACGCTGTTGATTCTCAGGACTCATCGGAGGCAATTTCAAGATTGATGGGACCAAATTGCAGCCCCGTCACAGTTTCCTGGTGATGATTATTGAGTTAGGGGGGCCGCAGGACAATATTTCGTATCCCTAATTACCCTGTAGTATGGAATGGTGGTTTGAATCGTCCCTACTCTCAGGTTCAACATGAATTGACTTTTCTAATTCTTACGGCTTATCGATGCAAGTTCAAGACTCGTGAGACTGAATTTCAGCTCCGCTGTTGATTCTCAGGGCTCATCGGAGGCAATTTCAAGATTGATGGGACCAAATTGCAGCCGCGTCACAGTTTTCTGTTAATAATTATGAAGCTGGGGGGCGGTGGGACGACGTTCTGTATCTCCAATGACCCTGTAGTATGGAATGGTGGTGTGAATTGTTTCTACTCTCAACATCTACTCTCAGGTTCAACATAAATGGACTTTTTTCATTCTTATGGCTCATCGATGCAAGTTCAAGACTCGTGAGACTGAATTTCAGCTCCGCTGTTGATTCTCAGGGCTTATCGGAGGCAATTTCAAGATTGATGGGACCAAATTGCAGCCCCGTCACAGTTTTCTGTTAATAATTATGAAGCTGGGGGGCGGTGGGACAACGTTCTGTATCTCCAATGACCCTGTAGTATGGAATGGTGGTGTGAATTGTTTCTACTCTCAACATCTACTCTCAGGTTCAAGATAAATGGACTTTTTTCATTCTTATGGCTTATCGATGCAAGTTGAAGACTAGTGAGACTGAATTTCAGCTCCGCTGTTGATTCTCAGGGCTCATCGGAGGCAATTTCAAGATTGATGGGACCAAATTGCAGCCGCGTCACAGTTTTCTGTTAATAATTATGAAGCTGGGGGGCGGTGGGACGACGTTCTGTATCTCCAATGACCCTGTAGTATGGAATGGTGGTGTGAATTGTTTCTACTCTCAACATCTACTCTCAGGTTCAACATAAATGGACTTTTTTCATTCTTATGGCTCATCGATGCAAGTTCAAGACTCGTGAGACTGAATTTCAGCTCCGCTGTTGATTCTCAGGGCTTATCGGAGGCAATTTCAAGATTGATGGGACCAAATTGCAGCCGCGTCACAGTTTTCTGTTAATAATTATGAAGCTGGGGGGCGGTGGGACAACGTTCTGTATCTCCAATGACCCTGTAGTATGGAATGGTGGTGTGAATTGTCCCTCCTCTCAGGTTCAACAATCTATTCAAATATTCAAGGTTAGATAGATCGCGATGTGTCAGAATAATGTTCCATCATCCGTTTTCGGGGTTAGATCTCGCGTGATCAACCAATTTCCCATCGCGAACGTGTAACGATTCATTCGGAAGGATCTGCACAGCCAGTAGGCAAATTTATTCCAATATTCAAGGTTAGATAGATCGCGATGTGTCAGAAATGTTCCATCATCCGTTTTCGGGGTTAGATTCCGTTAGATCTCGCGTGATCTGTCACGCCATATTGCATTCTGCTGTGGATCGTTGAATTTCTGGCAAGTTGGTCGACCTGTGAAAAAGCTCAATTTTCGATTTCAGACAACTTCAGATCCCTCAGTCGTTAGGAATTCACCCTGTATATCAATATACGAATGACATATATCATTCGTATATTGTAAAATGAACAAACTTATTCTTAAAAACTCACACCAGATATAGTATGTGCTGATTTTACTACCCCAGCTGCATGCAATAGCAATGATAATATCACTCGAACGATATTTATGGACGCTGGGAAACGTTTTTTTCAATTGTGATTGTAGGTAAAGTCATGGAAAGATTGATTCCCCCACGATCGGCCAGGTCTCAAAAATCAGGTTTTTGGATGTAGAATACGTGTGTTTTGTTTGGAGGAGTTCGAAGGATGTATTCTAATCGGACTTTGTAATATTCATAACAAAAAAAAAACGGCAAAAAAAAATTTGTTGAAAAAATTCAGAGAGGCCCCTGTGGTATAGACCTACATCGTATGAAATTATAAAAAAAAATTAAAAAATGTCGAATTAAATCTTGCGATAATAAAGGATTCTCCTTGGAAAAAAGAGCATTGGCTCTGCTCTCGCTCCTGCGAACACAGCACTAAACATGGATCCTTGCTGTAAGGCAGCAAAAAAGGACTCCCTCGGCCATGAGACCATTGTTTGTGTCATAGCACTCATGATAGCGTAGCCCTCCAAATCGATAGACCTTGTGATAGACCACAATTCAAACTTCCCTTTGGGAATGGAAGATTTGCCTCTGTCCAAGCACTCGTGAGAGCTGAACGCTAGCAATCGATATAGGTCCTGAAGGCCGAAGATCGAGGACTTGCCCCTGGAAGAGAGGGCATGGTCTCCATCCTAACCCTCGACCTTAATAGGCCTTGAGGATGAACACAAGCTCAACAAAATACAAATATTGTGGCTCTCCGAGCGCTTTGTTTTTGTCCTAAAGCTCATAGAGCGTAGTGCTAGAAAATCGATCGGATCTATAGACCGACGAATACAAGCTTTCCGTATCGGAAGCAGAAAGTTCCTTTCATAAAGGATCGACATTGCTTTGCCTTCAGTCACTGCCTTGGAATTGGCTTACCTGCTGATAGTTTTTGTCGAGACAACTGTCAATGGGTGCTTGGGATAGTAGGTTCAGAGGTTATGTCTCGCGTAACCTTGACCGTGTTGAATGAGCAGTACACATGTTATCCCTCGTATAACCCCGACTGTCAAAAGCACCGGTTTTGTCTTACCCTTCGTGTAAGCCCAACCGTGATTCAGGACCGATCATCGTCTTATCGTTCATATAAGCCCGACCGTCTGATATTGTTTGCTCGAGGTGTTAAAAGTGAGGTTAGGTTGCTCGAACCAATGTATTTTGAGACCTTCGGCCTTGCCATCCTTTTTCTGACTTGCCCGTCTTCTTCGACAGGGCTCCTAGGACTCAGGGAACGCTTTTTCTGCGGTCTCCCGTGATCTGGAACTCAAATTACTATAAAAAATACTTACGGGGGAAACTCCGGCGCGTGGCGTCTTCGGCACGAAGAAACTTTATGAGGATATATCGGGACGGTGGCGCCACCTTGGAAAGGGCGCACTTTTTTAAAACTCTGAAAACGTGGCATTAGTAGTGTTACGAAGACACCCCCTTACCCTTGGCCCGCTTGCTCCAGACTGATGAATAAGTGACGTGCTGGTTGCTGTGACAACTAGCACTGTCTTTTTGTAACATCAGTCTGCCTAGAGCTTTGATTAAGAACAGACGTACTGTCAATAAATACACATATTGTCCGTTTAACTGCTCTCTTTCATTTTAAAAGCCTAACATACACTGCTCACGCAGTAACACTGGTGTCAGAAGTTAAAACGGTTTTGTGAAGGGCTCGGTGTTCGGTACCGGTTTTGTGGGACGAAAGACTCTAGGCAGATAAAACATGGTGAGAACACGTCGGGGCACCGACACTTCTGACCACTCTGAGGGGGAGATTGATGCACCGCGGGCGCCGCGCCCGAAGCGGTCCCGGATCAGTCGTCCTAGGGGCGCTGCGCACCCGCCGACGCCGAGCCGGGGTCTTCCGGTGCCATCGCCGCTACGCGGGGTCCCGGAGCTGGGGGATGAGCCTCCTTTGGGGGTTCCCCCGGTTACCGTACGGGATCAACCCCTCCTGCGACAGCAGGAGGCTTTGCAGCAGCAGTTTCTGGAGCTTTTGCGGGAAGAACGCCTTGCCAATCAAGAACGGGACCGCGAGCTGCTTCGACAGTTGCAGCACTTCCGCCAACGGGACGAGATCCACGGTCGACCTCGAGAATTTGAGGTGCCGCATCGGGATGTTGGGACTCGGGCTGCTTCCCGTATCAACCCTGCGGCAGGGTGCCGGGTTCTCGCGGATCTGGGGTCTGTATCCGTTCAGGGGGAGGCCAACCCTCCCCCACCTATTCTGGCTCCCAAGCCGAGCCATCCGCTCGGCGACGGGACACAGGGACACCGGGGTGGCGAGGGTAGCGTACCTCGTCCTTTCGGTGCCTCACGAGGGCTTCGCAGTCACGAGGTGGAACCTTCAGCGAATTTCCGGGGCAGGGAGGAGGCTCAGGCTCGATGCGTTGGGCCACACTCGACCGAGGCGTCACTCCCTTCCTGCTCTTTTTCCGGGCCCTCGTTGCCTTCGGGCGTGCTGACCGGGCCCTCACGTCAATCGAGCGCAGCACGGTTGAACACTTACGATGGGGCGCTTCCGTGGGCCGTCTACGAGCGGCAGTTTCGAATGGTAGCTCAACTGAACCAGTGGACTGGTTTCGAACAGGCTGCCAACCTGACCGCCTCCCTCAGGGGCCCGGCACTACACGCCCTGAGTTCTCTTTCAGATGCGGATGCGGAAGACTTTTCGCGCATCTGCACAGCCCTGAGACTCCGCTTCGGGGAAGAACATCTCACCAAACTGTACTATACACAGTTCGAGAACCGGATTCAAGGTCGAGACGAGGACTTGGTTAGTCTAGGACACGATTTGGAGCGTTTAGCCCGATGCGCGCTGCCTAAGTGTTCGGCAGAAGGGCGGGATCAGATCACCTGTGCGCGCTTCATGAGTGCGATATCGGACTCTACGGTGAGGCGGTCGTTGAGGATGGCGGGGCCGTCTTCCCTTCGAGAGGCCATTGTCCGGGGTCTGGAGATAGAGGCCCTAAATAAGGACAACAGCCGGGGCCCACGGGTTCGACGGGTTCGAGACGAGCGAGAGTCGACCCCCCCCTCCGGCCGTCCTCGTCAAGATGCCTCTCATCATCGTCCGGATAGTCGACCGCCCACATCCGGTGACTCTCGCAAACGTCGACGAGACACTCCTGCCCCTGCCCCCAACAAGGCCTCGAACGAGAGAGTCTGCGCATTTTGCGAGAAGCAGGGCCACGAGGCTAATTACTGCTTTGCGTTTAAGAGACACTTCGATGCGTACAAAAAGTCTCGCCAGCGAGAAACCGCTCCCCCACGGGCTAGGAAGAGCCGTGACAGGGATCAACGACATCGCCCGCCGACCCCAGCCACTGGTGGATCTGGGTCAAAAAACTAGCTTCCGGTAGTTTCGGGGGGCAAAAACTACCGAACCAGCGTATTGACCCCAGCCCTATTTTCACCCATTTTATAGTTCGCAGTTTGCGTCAGTCAGGTCTGTACGCCCGAGGCTCGGTGAACGGTGTCAGCTGCCTTTGGGTCGTGGACACCGGCGCCGAGGTGACGGTTGTGCGATCTGATCTGCTGACTGCCCTCTCACCATCCTCGTCTCCGCTGCCGTCTCTGCGCACTGCTACCGGGGAGAAGACACCGGTGGTAGCCCGGATGAGCGTGCGCATTGGAATAGAGGGTTGTATTCAGTCGCCTCACAACGTGTTCGTGGCGGGGATAGAGGATGAAGGGATCTTGGGCATCGATTTCCTGACGGCTCACCGATGCGTGATTTCGACGGGGGACAATACTTTGCGATCCGGGTACCTGAGGATTCCGCTGGGTACTTCCAGGCCTGGCGGAGCCTCCGCCGGCGGGGGGGGAGGCCCCTACGCCCCACCCATCAGAGGAATCGGTCGAGATGGTCCCTACGCCCCACCCATCAGAGGAATCGGTCGAGATCCCGCGGACGCTGACGAGGCCCCAACGCCTGCGACGGTCGTACAGAATTCCCGCTTACTAGCCCCGGTCACGATGCCCACGCACGATAGTAGCCAGATCGCTGTCGGGACGGACTCCCTACCACGTCTGACCTCAACGGAAGAGTCGCCACAGCATGTGCAGGTCTTGTACGAGAAGTCCTCTGCAGAACTGACGCCTTCTCAATCTCGGTTGCTCTGCTCCCTGCTGCACGAGTTCCAGGAAACGTTCGCGAAGACCCCTAATGACATAGGACGGTGCACAGTAGTGAAACACACCATAGACGTGGGTGACACTCGTCCAATAAAACAGGCTGCTCGTCGACTCCCACTGAACGGGCGCACCGAGGTGGGGAAACTCGTCGATGACATGCGCGCGGCTGACGTCATCGAGGCTTCCTCTAGCCCCTGGGCCTCACCCATCGTGCTGGTGAAGAAAAAAGACGGCTCAAAGCGTTTCTGTATCGACTATCGGAAACTAAACCTGGTCACCAAAAAGGATTCCTACCCTTTACCCCGGATCGAAGATACCCTTGACCTGACCGCCGGGGCCCAGTGGTTCTCCACGATTGATCTGCAAAGCGGTTATTGGCAGGTGGAGATGGCCCCGGAGGATCGTGAAAAAACAGCGTTCGTGACTGGGCTGGGAGGCTTATGGCATTTCAAGGTCATGCCCTTTGGTCTGTGCAACGCACCTGCTACGTTCGAGCGCATGATGGAGACGTCTTTACATGGATTGACCGGGAAAGTCTGTCTGGTGTACCTCGACGACATCATCGTGTTCGGAGCGACCTTCGAGGAGGAGCTTCAAAACTTGAGACAGGTCTTCGGGCGCCTACAAGAGGCTGGCCTGAAGATGAGTCCCAAGAAATGCTTGCTCTTCCGAAGGGAAGTGAACTTCCTGGGCCATGTTGTTTCAGCAGGGGGAATTAAAACGGATCCGCGCAAGATACAGGCCATCCGTGACTGGCCCCCTCTCACATCGAAAGCAGACGTACAGAGTTTCGTTGGCCTGTGCACATATTATCGACGGTTCATCGAGGGTTTTGCCTCGCTCGCTAAACCCCTACACCATCTTACAGGAGACAAAGTTCCTTTTGTTTGGACCACGGACTGCGAAGATGCTTTCCGTCAGCTCAAGAGTCGTCTCACCTCGTCTCCTATACTGGCATTTCCTTTGCCCGACATCCCCTTCATCCTTGACACGGACGCGTCGCTATATGGGATAGGAGGGGTTCTCTCTCAAACTCAGGCAGACCAAGAACGCGTCGTGAGCTTCTACAGTCGTCTCTTGAGCCGACCAGAGAGGAACTACTGCGTCACTCGCCGAGAACTCTTAGCCATCGTTAAGGCTATTGCCCATTTTCATCATTATCTCTACGGACGCCGCTTTTTGATCCGAACAGATCACGCCTCTCTCACCTGGCTCCTGTCCTTCAAAAATCCTGAAGGTCAGGTCGCCCGGTGGCTCGAGACCCTGGGTCTCTACGATTTCGAGATTCGCCACCGCCCCGGACGGCTGCATGGTAATGCCGATGCGTTGTCCAGGCGACCGTGCGGAGAGACGGGGGTCTGTAAACAGTGTGCCCGTCTCGAGCTGCAGCGCGATTCATCTGTGACCATCCGACAGCTCACTCTCCAAGGAGACTCGACCGAGTGGTTGGATGCTCAACAACAGGACTCGATTCTCCAGACAGTGAGGCAGTGGAAAGCTAGTGGGAATCGCCCCGGGTGGCAAGACGTGTCTTCCTTGGATCCTCAAGCCAAGGTATACTGGGCACAATGGGACTCCCTCTACTTGCGAGACGGCCTACTTTATCGGAAGTGGGAGTCCCCGGACGCTAGGGGCGTTCTGTGGCAACTTCTGGTGCCCAGGGCTCGGGTCCGAGACGTCATTCTGGAGCACCACGACTCCCCTTCGGGTGGACACTTCGCTGCTAACCGGACTCTGGGACGGATTCGGGAGCGTTACTTTTGGGCCCGTTGTCGCTCCGACGTGGAGGAGTGGTGCAGAACGTGTGATGTCTGCAACGCCAAGAAGGGGCCCCGCTCCCGGGGGACCAGCTCCCTGCAGACGTACAACGTGGGGGCTCCCTTTGAACGAGTGGCTATGGACATACTCGGACCCCTTCCTATCACACGTACTGGGAACCGGTATGTCCTGGTAATGGCTGATTATTTCAGTAAATGGCCCGAGGCCATTGCAGTGCCAAATCAGGAAGCGGAAACCGTCGCTCGGGTTTTCGTTCGGGAGCTCGTTTGCCGGTTTGGGGCCCCACTTGAGCTCCATACGGACCAAGGACGAAACTTCGAGTCAGTCCTCATGGCCGAGGTTCTCCGCATCCTTCAGGTACACAAGACGCGCACCACCGCCTTACACCCGCAGTCGGACGGCATGGTGGAGCGCTTGATCCGTACCCTCCTCCGCTACCTGGCTTCGTTTGTGGATCGCGATCAGCGCGATTGGGATGATTGGGTCTCCCTGTTCCTTCTGTCTTATCGGTCGGCGGTCCATGAGACAACGGGGTACTCCCCCGCTGTCATGTTGATGGCGCGGGACCTGCGACTCCCCACGGATCTGGAAAAGGGGACCCCTCCTACCACCGAAGCCCCACAAACGGATTTTGCTGTATCCCTGCAGGAAAGACTGGATGAGATACACGGGTTCGCTCGGAATAAAATCAAGCTTGCCTCCGACCGAATGAAAGCACGGTACGACCTCCGGTCTCGAGACATCCGGTTCGACGCGCGAGATTTGGTCTGGCTCTTTCAACCCAGGAGGCTGAAGGGGCGGTGCCCCAAGTTACAGAGCGACTGGGAGGGCCCCTACGAGGTCGTCGATCGGATCAACGACGTCGTCTACAGAATTCGACGTTCACCGCGCGCCAAGGCCAGAGTCGTACACCTGGATCGATTGGCCCCCTATCTCCCAAGGCCGTCGTCTGCCAGTATAGCCGTGGAACCTTTAACTCCCTGTGTCCGCTCCCTGGAGGTCCGGTCCTCGGAAACCATAGGCGACACAACGGAGCGCGCAGATGCTGAGTCCAGCGACACCCTAGGGTGGTCACTGGACTTTCCGTTGGTTAGTCGAGGTACCGAAACTCGACCGTTTACGATTCTGGTGGAAGGAAACATCGGGTGTGGCAAGTCCACCTTCGTTTCGAGGTTCCTACAACACGATAGCATCCTGGTTTTACTTGAACCACTGGCAGAGTACCGAGATGTCGCCGGTGAGAACTTGCTGGAGAAGATGTACGAAGATCCTTCCCGCTACGCCTACCCGTTCCAGCACCATGCCTTGATGGTCATGCGTCTACGTCATCTACGCCGAACTCTTCTGCCTTATAAGATAATGGAACGGTCTATATTTAGCACGACTTGCTTTGTTGAAGCCCGCCGGAGGATGGGCGGGTTCGGCGCCGCCGAAACTCATCTGCTCACGGAAACCTTCAACAACCTCACCCATCGGAATCCGCGAGACTTTGAAGCGGATCTGATCGTGTATCTACGTCTACACCCGGCGCTTGCTTTCTCTCGGGTCAATTCTCGAGCCCGTAACGAAGAGACCAAGCTTCCGTTAGATTACCTCGAGGCCCTTCACGAGGTACATGAAGAGTGGCTCGTACGTCGGACGTTTGCGTGCCTTCCAGCCCCGGTGCTGGTTTTGGATGCATCCCTCCCTGCCGACGTCGTGTACACACGTTTTTGTGCCGCTATGCGCAATTACCAATAACTCCGCCCTACTCGAAATCTTCCGTTTACCCCTTCCTTTTTGTTCACGAATATTTATTAAACACAACAAATTTGATTGTGCGTGTTACATGCCGGACGATAAATGCTTCACCACTAATGCACCTTTTGAGACGACAGAAAGGCGCTCAAGGGGAACCGATCCTACATCTACTACGCGATGCTCTCCTTGATGAGGGAACAGTTCAGGCATCCTGTGGCTTCTCCGACCTGCGTCAGGACTTCAGCCGGACAGGAACGACAGTGTGGCCTTCTTGCCATCCAGGCATGGTGTGCTGCGACCTCCTCCTCGGTCGCACCTTCGTGGACCTTCGACCCGTTGGAGGATCGTACTCGGATAAAACCTGATATCGACCTTTGTTCCCCTTCTTTCTCTCCTACCCCGATCTCATGAGTCCTACCTTATGCCGATTCTCCATTTTAGGGGTACCGGGAAACACCTGGAGTGATGCCAGTATGATCCTACAGGTCCAGCTCGCACTTCTTCCGTTGACCTCTGGTCTGATGGGTTAACCCACGTGGACCAGGATTTGGTACGCTTTCTCCAAGGACCACCTCTGACGCTTCGCTCCGCCTGGTACTCCTCGGCTCATCGACATTCTGGGGTCACCGGTGATGTGTTTGGTGTTTGTTATGACTGAACTGTACAACTAGTGTTATTGACCGTTGGGGTTCGCCTGCTTTCTCGAGGTTTTCTGTGGTTTACCTTGAGAGTCAAGGCAAATGTCGAGCAGTAGGGAGAGTTTTTGAATGTAAAGGCCACAGCCTAAACTCTCTCAGAACCGGGAACTTCGCCGTAGGGAGCTTGTTCCCTATTGCTTAGGTCCACCAACGAGGCGGGCCGCCTCTTACTCACGGGGGGGGGAAGTGTTACGAAGACACCCCCTTACCCTTGGCCCGCTTGCTCCAGACTGATGAATAAGTGACGTGCTGGTTGCTGTGACAACTAGCACTGTCTTTTTGTAACATCAGTCTGCCTAGAGCTTTGATTAAGAACAGACGTACTGTCAATAAATACACATATTGTCCGTTTAACTGCTCTCTTTCATTTTAAAAGCCTAACATACACTGCTCACGCAGTAACAGTAGGTTGGAGTAGCGGTACTACATTGTAAATTGTAATCTTGAGGACGAGACCGCGAAGTATCATCTAAGTTTTTAGCTCGATCGCATGAGCGATTTCCATAACGTAGGATATTTGCCTGTCGTACTTCGTACTGAACTTGTACAGACTTTTTTGTATCAGGTACCAGATGTGTTCACATTCTGGTGGGTAGAGGGCATTTAACGTGTGGAAAGCTTTGAAGCATACATCCAAGGCTTTCAACGCTGTTGGCAGTTTGTACAGTACGTTTGTATCGACATACACGTAGAAGCTGTGTATTTCATCTGACTCAGGTCCAACAACGATGATGTACGGTTGTACAGTGAACCCCAACTTTTGCATTGCCTCAGATCTCTTCTGTTTAATGGAATCGATATCTTCTGGCACCTATGGAAATGAAAAAATATTGTGAATCAAGTTTGCTTCATCCAGCTGAGGAACATCTCAAGAGATCTTGGAATTTTGTGAACATTATTCTATTCCTAAACTCATTGATACTTGTAGACGCCTGATCGGTTCAATCAACTGTACATTGGTTACTCTGTTCGCTCATTGTTCAGTCGAGTCTGTATATAGTTGAAATATTTTCTAAGTCAACATTTATAGGTATCATCAAAAATCAGAGTTCAAATGCGAACATCGGCATGGCAGATCTTTGGAAACGTTTATAAAGTTCAATTGCTCCCCAAGACAAGGCGAAAAAGTTGTAATACCGTTCATTGAAGCCAAATTCTCAAGAGCAAAAATATAAAAATTTAAAAGTCTCATTGAAAATGAATAATCGACATTTTAGGTGGGTGCTGCTAACAGAATCTCATCTATAGCACATTTTTCGACTCTAGTGTTGTTAAATGAAATGAGGCGGGCGTTATGTGCACGTTGTTAAAGGGACTGAAGTGAAAGGATATTATGAAGGAGGAGAAGCTGGCAAAGAAGAGGCTGTGGATGAATTGATGGGGAAATACAACCAATGAAAAGACTACGGGAAAGAAGAACAGGGAAGGTATAAAGCTCGTTATCCTACAGCCAAAGTGGGAGAAGACGTAGCGAGCTGTTGGAGAGAAAGAGAGTGATATCGAAGAGAGAATGAGCAACAGATATAGCAGAAAAAGGCTGAGGAGGAGCAACGAACGGAGGAGAGAAGCGCTAAAGAGAGGGCAGGAAGAGCTCGAATAAGAAAAGAAACTGGAAGACGGAGAACAAGGTAGGATTCACAAGGGATGGGAAGGAAAAGCAAGTGTTGTGAAAAGTAAAAAAAAAAAAAAAATTATCAAATGGATGAATTGAGAGACTTGTCAAAAAATTAGGTGAAGTCTCGCGGAAAGTACAGTAAAGGAAAAAATAAAATGATACCAACCTTTGCGTGTTGAATTAAGCTGTTTTGAGCTTCGCTAATCGATGGTTTCCAATGTGATTGCTTAATGCGAATTCTGCCTTTTGGTGGGATTAGATACGGTAGTAGCAACAGTTCAACGACGACTCCGCAATCCGCGTAACATAACGTAAATTTTGAAATAGCCAAAAATCCAAATAAGTCACTGTCCATTGAAGCAATGTCTCTCGTACCATTTTTAAGCTCTTGTTTGTGGGATTCCATCAAATTGGATGCATGCTTATCTGGCTTGATTAGACAAACTAGTTGAAGTTTGGTAAAAAAAATTGAGCCAATCGATAAAAGCAACTGCATGGTCAGATCGGTGCAGGTATTTGAAGTCCTCATCGATCAAAATGTGCCCCATTGGATCTTTTAATATTGGCCATTGCTCATAAATATCCGACACTTTTTTGGATTCAAGTGCCCCACCAGAGTGTCTATCGGATGCAGTTTTGTTCCAGTGTATGAGGACGCTTTTCCAAGGTTCTCGATTATGTTGCAGCCACAATCTACTTTGTTCAATCTCGAGTTGGACTGTAATAACAGTGAAATACATAAGACAATTAGTCACAGCTCTATTCTCTGAATTGGAATAGACGTAATAATCAATTGGATTAGTTTTAAATCAAGATTTTAGAAGACTGTAAGACATGGAAGTGGTCAAGACTTTATGGTACAATCAGTTGCAAAAATTTTTCAAAGAAATAAATAATCTAGATTCAATCCTACAGAGAGTGAACGAATGCGAAACTGTTCCTCCGAGGAAGCATAACCGATGATATAGCCCAAACTTTGACTGAATCAAATGTCTTTCAATAGCAGCGAATAATGAAAAAAATGTATACTGACGCTCAGTTGTTTCGGAGCCACTCGCTTCAGTCTCAGAACTTGATGCGTACAATTTTGTTAGTCCTGTCAAACATCTGTATTCTCTAATCTTATTGTGATACTTGTCAACGAGTTTCCCTCGAGCGGTAACTGACTTTTTAGTCCTTGAAAACTTTTTCTTTATTGGCGGAATATAGTACGTGCCCGGGGTCTCAGTTGGGAAAATTTGGATTATTGAAGGTTTGAAAACCTTCTTTACAGAGGTACCGGGGGGAGGGGACCGTTACGCGTTACGCGTTACGCTCGGGCATGGGGGCAGGAGGGGGAGGGACCGTTACGTGTTACGCGTTATGTTCGGGCATGGGGCGGGGGGCAGGGGGGAGGGGACCGTTACGCGTTACGCATAGAACGGAAAAACAAAGGTCGATCATTTCTCACGATGAAAATCTGCTGAAAACAGGTTTTCAAACCAGCTTTTAGCCGTAAGGTTGAATTTGGCAATTGTTGCTAAAAGCGTTTCAATTTAAGTTGTCTCGAAGAGGCAATTTTTTTTTCTGTCAGGTACTCATAATCAATGAGTTTCGAACCCCTGTTAAAAAATAGTATATTGTGGTACAAGTGCGAGAAAGCGGAGATTTGACGAAGGTTATGAGTGCAGTCGTCAAAGCTTTCCGCTTGCCTTCGCACGTGTGTCACATGTTATTTTTTGTAAAAAGTGAATCAAAGTCCCCCATTTGTGGCTCTGAAACGTGCTAACCGCAATCCCAACATGACAGCTGGCTCGACTTCGATCTGATTCTCTGCCGCCAGACGAAAATTACTAGAGTGTTATAAATACGTGTATAAGAGGAACTAGAGTGTTATAAATACTTAAAATAAAGAACTGCGCATGCGCTGCTCAAACCCTGCTGTAAAAGACCACCTCTAGCAAGTTTCAGAGGCACAAAAGGGGGGACATTTGATGCACGTATTACAAAAAAAATATTACAAAACGTATTATCCATTACATCGGAGTGTCGTCTTCAGACAAAGTGAACGAAGTAAAGAATTGTAAAATACATACGACTCAAAGTCTTGTAGTGTTTGTGAAATGATGATTCCAACTAATAGATTCTGGCTCTTTCTGGTCAGTTGGTTTGTATCTTTGTAAGACTTGAGAATGGCTCGCCCTTGTACCGTACTTTCCAGTAGCTGCCTAACGTCAATGATGGGGGGCGTTTTGTAGAGTGACCTTGCCAAGGAACTGTTTTCTTTTCAGACTCTTCGGCTCTTCTTCACACGATTCAGAATCGATCTCCGAATAGGACGATAGTGTTACGGTGGTAGCATCTGTATCACTGTCATCTGGATTGTTCAGCTAGAATAACACACGCCAGTTTTTTTTCAAAAGATTGTCCCCAGAAACCCCAGAAACCTCATATAAACAGTTTACTCTGATTAAAGCAATACATATAAATATATTCAAAATAAATGTAGAGATAAAGTTAAAAGTTTTATATTGTGCTATCAACAGACTTATTTTACTTGCCGTTCAACGGAAAAAATCATTTCTTTTTTTTCAGATTCAAAGGTGTATATACATATGAGTAAACCCCCTCAAATTGAATTGAATCAACGGGACACATCGATCAATGTCTACGATTCTTTAATTATGTCAAAGTATCATTCAACCGCTACTTACTTTTGCAGATTCTGCTTTCGAGAAGATCGCCCCACTTCCCACTTCTCACTTCTTCGTGAAGTCCACTCTTAGCCCGATGTGTGGGATCAATTCTTTGAGTAACGCCGGCGTTAAATCTTTGATTACGGCTTCGTTGATGCCGTTATTTATATGAAAAATGAGGGCAAATTTAGATAAATTTAATCAGCTGATTATAAAATGTGAATGTAACAAGACGAACATGATGGAATATCGGACAACTGAAGTAATAAAATCGATTACTATTGTTGAGACTTTAAGATTGCGTGATGTTTTCTGAGATTATTTTTCAAGATGATAGACAAAAGTAAAATTGCAATCAAAAGCAGTAGTAATGAAAAAGAATCGACCAACGAATAATAATATTTGAGAAATGTATTGTAGTTCAAATAAACATAAACATGCAAAATAATTGTTGAAAGATTATTAGTTCATATGTTACGTTTCTTACCCCCAACGAACGAAAACTAATGTAAAAACTTTTGTTGAATCAAATGCTTTCAATTATTCAATTGATTGTCTTGAGACATTCTGTGTACGAGGCTAAAAAATATAGTTACTCATAAACGAACTATAGAGAGAGATTTATGCTATTCATGAACTGCCCCTTTGCCCTTTGCCCTTTGCGGTTTGCCCCTTTTTCGATGCGTCTTCTAGGTTTCGTAGGCTGCTATTTTGTTCGTGCGAAGAAATATTGTCTATTATTTTTAAGTGTGGCGGCGTTACTTCGCCTGAATTCTCTTCCTTTATTCTGATTATGACCCACGCTTAATTGAAGGTACTTACAGGCTTTTATTTTATATCTTTCTGTTATATTTGTATTTTCCGTTGCATCTAATAAAGTTCCTGATGAGGACGATGAATTGTCGTCGAAACGTCGGACCGTAGATATTGGTTTTTATTTGACTCAACCGATCGCCTCCACACTTAAAAATGGACTGCTCGAGTGATACATTCTCTGATGATATTGTCTAGTATGTCGGACTGTCCAAGGAGCTGCACTTGTTTCAGGGCAGAAGTACATTTATGAGATTGCAGAACTTCTTAGCGGTACATTGTCATAGCCAGAGACTTGAAATCACCCGAACGAATCGGCGGTCAAGATCTAGTATATTCACAAAATCTCAGAGTTTTTTTTATCGCTGTTCTGATATCAACCATGCGTCGTTCAAGCTAACTTGATTTTGTTTGAACGCGCCGAAAAGGTCGATTCAAATTTTGTGGTTAGATTGAGGATAAGAGCAGTGTTGGGCAGCTGCAAATTGCGCAGTACAATTGATTACATTTCCATTATAAATTACAATTGTAATGGATAATGGATTCTGGATCAATTACAAATTACGAATGTAAGAGGTAATAGATTTTGGTTTAATTACAAATTGTACCATTGCAATTGTACCATTACAATTGTAATTTGTAATTGAACCGGAATCGATGGATTTTGGTTACATTACTAATTACTAGAGTGTTTTTGTCACTGATTTTTTTTTCATTACAAATCACAAGTTGTGATTGTAACAGAACAAAACGAATTGTAATTTGTAATTAAGTAATTACAAATTGGCTCAACACTGGTTGCGAGTATTATAGGGAATGTTCAGATGTTTATGGGGAGGCTCTACTCGATTATGACCGACTTACCGACATAATCAATTGGCGTCGTCGCCCAACTCTCACATTTTCGTAATAACAATGCCATTAATTTGTTACCGCACAAAACAAAAAGGTTTTGACATATTTAGGTTCGGAATTGCACGTAGCGATCCGCGACACAGCCCTTTTTTGCGATTTAGGCCCGTAGACTTCAATTTTCATCGAAATAAGCGACACGCCCACTTATGTCGGTAAGTCGGTCATAATCGAGTAGAGCCTCTCCTTATGAACCATTGCAAAATAATCATACTGAATTCTTTCGCCTCGGGTCTACGTATACTAGATTGTTGGACAGAGAATTCACTCTCCGTAGGCTTGAGGCGGAGAATCTAGTCTTCGTAGACCCAAGGCATCGACAGAGAATTCCCTCTCCGTAGGCTTGAGGCGGAAAATCTAGTCTCCGTAGATCCAAGGCATCGACAGAGAATTCCCTCTCCGTAGTCTTGAGGCGGAGAATCTAGTCTCCGTAGATCCAAGGCATCGACAGAGAATTCCCTCTCCGTAGGCTTGAGGCGGAGAATCTAGTCTCTAGTCCAGTCAATCTAGACTTGTATTCGGAAATCTGGTTTCAGGGGATGAAAGATGCACCAATCGATAGATAACGGCCCCCTGATTAACATATCAAAATGTATCCTCTCAGTTTTCCCGGCGCGATTTGTAATTAATTAAAAACAACCGGAGATTTCAAACTTGCGGATTTTCGCCATTGATTTCTCCGATATTACTCACTCAATCAAAAAACTGAAGCGAGCATTTCGTAGCGGCGAAAATTTGCCGTCGATTCGTTATGAAAAAGTATGCTAGACAATGCACGGTTGATTCAAACGTTCGCTGCGGGGTCCCTAATTCTTACCAGAGGACCTATTTTATAAGAGAATTGACGGAACCTTGGCAAACTTCGTATACTTATGTTTTCGAGGTCGCTGATTACGAATCCGATATCAAAATTAGTGAACATAATGGCGGCTGCACTACGGTCGGTTTAAAGTCGCATTTCTTAATAAATTCGATCAATAATCCGATTTCTCAAAAATCTTCTTATGAATCCGATGTGAGATCTTAAAAAACGTTTCACAACCTGTACTTTGAGCCCATAATGCCTGTAATTGCTTTGGTAATTTTGTGACTGCTTCAATAAAATAATTGTGTCTGTGAGTAACAATTAATTTTACCCTTTGAACCGGTATTTCCAGCTGCGTATTATCATTAAAAATAGTTCATCATCAATAATAGTAGATAGGCAAGGAGGTTTCTGGCTCATAGGCAAGGGGGGTCGCGGTAAGGGGGGCGGGGTTCGAGTTCTGGCTCATCTGCAACGGGTGGGGGTATCGATAAGGGGGCGGGGTTTCTGCCTGAAAGTGTTGCGTCATTATCGATGACGTCATCGTCCAGAAGGCTCTGGAAGGTTCTGGAACATCGATGACGTCATCGAGAAGGTGGATGACCTGACCTGGTGACACCTTAGCGGTAGCTCCTTTGCCGGAAGGGTCGATACCCTCACCCGATTGAGGGAAGATTTATGACATGACCCGGCAGACGCATGACGTCAACCGTCTGCAGGTTTCCGCAGGTTGCTAACCGTCGTGAGCGCCGTCTTTGTTTCCGGCGGGTCGGCGCTTGCGCGCCTCGGATTTCTAGGAACCGGTGATCGCGCCCCGTTCGATCCTGTTTGTTTATTCTCAAAGAAACGTATTGTTTTGAAACGAATCGTTCTTAGAATCGTTCATTGCTGAGAGTTCCTAGAACTTATCCGCTAGCAAGATGTTATTATTTGTGATTCAAAATTGAATATAACTCTTAAGATTAAAATGAATGGTCACGGTTGCGATTATAAATTTTTTTATTTATAAAAATCATTCAATATACAATGATTACAAACTTAAAATTATGAGTCGACTCAATTTTTAATCCTAAGGTTATAAAATTCATTAGTTTAATTTCTTTACACCACCACTGATCGGGTTATACTGAATAATTCGATCGTGTAAAATCAAACAATAAGCTGAAGTTGACTGAGGAAAGGGACTTGTAGATTCGAGTTCGAGACGAACGTCTACAGGACCTGATTTCAGAGACTCGTTCTGCTTCGAACAATCTATAACCATGAGTGGTACGTATTTCAAAAAGTCAACCTTGCTCAAAAGCGGTTCAGACTCCTTTCCATAATATGAGGTTTGAAAATTAGCGTACATATCATGAAGCAGAGCATACTGGTTTTTCGCAACATCAAGATTCAGATTACCGCAGGGATAACTTTGTGAGTTGAGAAAGAGCTTAATGTCTCGAATGTTACAATGATCAAAGTAACTCGCGTTACTGGTGAGACTATTTTTCTTAGCAGTTTGGAAGCCCACTATGACGTATCGAGGTTCTTCCAATTGCGTGGAAGTTTTGACGACCCAGACGTGTTTCGTGGTAGCAGGCAACAACGGATACTCGTACAGCTCCCAGGTGCGAAAGCTGATAGGAATAGGTCTATCCGTGGAAATATGGCTGAGCAGCTGAATTTTCCGTTCATCCGAGACCTTCACGTATGGGATCATCCATTCAATCTTCGTAAGCGTAATTCTAAAGAGTTCCGTCGCTGTTTGTATAACTGCATTCGCATCTGTGTTCGATCTCGTGAGAATTAACTCGTGCTTGGCATTGACAACGATTCGTCGATAGTCCTCCGCGAAGCCCAGCACCAAACTCAGCGGTACAGAGATATCGAAGTACCCATTCTCATCGGATATATGACTATCGTTAGTGATCCAACCAGCATTCTCCAGTAGAGATATCTGACCAGGACTTTGAGATATATAGTTTTTCATGAGAGTTGTGAGACCAACGTTCTTACTACGATCGATTTCGATGGCATTCAACTCGTATCGTATATCTTCGAATAAATGACATATGGTATTTTTAACGAGTTTCGTAGCGGTAACCGGAGTGCGTCCATCGATCTTGGTCAATCTTCCATACACGTGCAGAGAGCTCCTGCTCGGTAGCAGACACAAGTCCTGGTGTTGCACAGCGATCCGAATTTCATCATTATTCTCGAAGGTTGTCGAAGCGAATGGTTGATGCGCATGTGTCTCGTAGTGTGCAATGGATTCATCGAAGGCGATTGCCTTCTGTATAGTTAAGATTTCTTCCATGGTACGAAGCAGGCGATTACGACACAGCAAAATTCCACTTTTACTTTCCGGAAAGACCTCTTCCACGAATTCTGAGACCCAGACTCTTCAAAAACTGAAGGTTTTAATGTGTTAGCTCCTTGAGATGTGCACGGCGACTGATTCTTTCGTGGCATGGCAGTTCTCTTTTATAACTTCCCCCAACTTTAGTCTCAAAAACAATACCCATTACGACTTCATGCAGTCTTATGGTTATCACTTCACCTTGAAAATTCAATAATTGTCCGTCTTGATCCACCAGTTTCAGTTGAAGATGATCTATTGCACGCACGGTGATCGGAAGGTAAATGACGTTTGACGGTACTTCAACGATCTTATATCCTGGTGGAACGATGGGAAAGAATTCGTGAATGGTGTGCACTTGTCGTCCGTTCATGTATGCACCCGTAGTGATGTTACACTCAACACGTAGAGAGTTAACCTTGAGAATAGCTACCGGCAAGTCAGACGTATGAGTCATATGAGCCTCTAATAAACGCGGCGTGAAGCCCAACAGTCGACCGATCGAATCAGCTGGTCTGAAATCGATCTGTCGATTGCACTTGAGTTCGCTGCACAACGTATTATTGTTAGCTCGTAAACTGATGGAGATATCACGCTCGGACAATATTTTATGCAGATAAGCCTCGATGTCCTCAATTTCGTAACTTCCGGTGGGTATAGTGACGACTTCGTTCTCTTCCGTGTAGAACTTGTTGTTCCCCTCATTAATATTGGGAATCGAGTTGAAAGTTAACAGCTCGACGAGTCCCAACGTGTAATTTCTGGACGAGGATAGTTCATTCGGAGGAAAGTAGTGAGCCTCCAGTACAGAGGACGTGCCAGATAAGGTTAACGTGAAGGAATCACCCATGATAGTTGATGATCGACTGATGCTCTCAGTCCCGCGGGAAAACGTTTTATAACTGATCGCGGAGGAACTTGAGACACAGGTGCCCGCACACCACCGTGTCATAGTCGTGATATCGT
This sequence comes from Euura lappo, assembly GCA_018257835.1. Taxonomy (NCBI): domain Eukaryota; kingdom Metazoa; phylum Arthropoda; class Insecta; order Hymenoptera; family Tenthredinidae; genus Euura; species Euura lappo. The sequence continues at coordinate 429,712 of JAEUYN010000120.1, read as the reverse complement.
TCATGATTGAACATTACAGTGCTACCAACACCGAGATATTTCATTAGATCTTCAGGAGGCTGTAGATCACCAAAGCTGTCGAAGTAGATGACTTTATTATTTCTCTTTTTGTACGCAACCCAGTGTGTTCCGGGACCATCTTTATCGTCAAGATTCACAATGGCAGATTCGAACTTTCTAGGTCCACCTTCGGGTATTTCATTTCTCATATAGACTCCGCGGAAATATCGAATATTCATGGCTTTAGCGTACTTCAACAGATCCAAGTCAGTGAGTGCTCGATGCGGTAGCTTTATACGTTTTTTGGCCTCAAATGGACACCCAACCCCGTCGTGTAGGGTTTCAGATACAGTCCCTTTCCCAGAGCGATCGCCTCTATCATTTGATTATGACGTTTGCTTTCTTCCAATTCACGATTAGCAGCCTTTGCATCGTTTACAGCTTTCGCCATACCGGCCGCTCCTCCAGCCAGTGCCCCAGTGGCGCTCAACCCAGCGAGGATGGAAATGAGAAAGGGTAGAAAACCACCAATTTTTTTTGGTACGGGTAGTACGCGTGGAGATTGTACCCTCTTTTTTCCACCCACGTTCTTCACAGCTGCACGTGCCCCCTTGAGCGCCGATTTGACAGCATCTGCACCCGGAGTCATGGCTGCTTTCGCCGCCCTAACGATTTCCCTCAACGGTGCTCTTTTCTTCTTACGTTTCTTCACCGTTCGTTTCTTTTTCTCCATTCCCATACCAAGTTTCGTTTTCGCCTTCATAGTGTTAGCTACTGCCCAGGCGGCAGCCTTTTCACCAACGCTCGCGTCTTTAACGAGAACACTTCGCCAAGCTCTCTCGGTGAGTGTCTTGTCCGCTTCGTGTCTGGCACTTATGTTATCTCGATTTTTCGAGTACGCGATATCGTGTTGCTTACACGCAACGTCAAGTGGATTGATACCCGGATCGCCACGCGCAAATCGTTTCTGTAATTTTGTACCGGGACCGCAATACTGGTAGCCGGGGACGTGCAGTTCCACAGGAAGTTTATTGATAATACTGTTGACTAGACCCTTGCCACGTTTGCGCACGACCATGGTTTCCCAACGACTGATTCAAATTGCATATATAACGCTCATTTATAGGTTTTTTTCAGTCAGTTGGAAACGGACAGTGCTGCTTTCCGTACGTGTTCTTTCCAGAAGATGAAATTCAAGGAACAAAGTACTAAGTTACCCGTGATAAATTTTGATCATCTTGCGCAACGCAATGTGAAGAAGCGGGGAAAACGTCACGGTGCATTGCTTCCAAACAGCGTGCGCGCAGTGATTTGCGGTCCATCGAATTGTGGGAAGACCAACGCTCTGTTATCTCTTATAACGCATCCCAACGGTCTGAGATTTGAAAACGTTTACGCCTACTCGAAATCTCTCGATCAACCGAAGTACAAGTTTCTCAAAGGATTGCTCGAGTCTGTCAAGGGTGTGGGATATTTTCCTTTCAACGAACACGAGCAAGTCATCGGACCGCAGGACGCGCGATCAAATTCGCTTATGATTTTCGATGATGTGGCGTGCGAAAAACAGGACAATATGAGAGCCTACTTTTGCATGGGGCGACACAGAGACGTCGACTCTTTCTATCTCTGTCAGACGTACGCTCGCATTCCCAAACATCTGGTACGTGACAATATCAACCTGTTGGTGCTGTTTAGACAAGATGAAATGAATCTCAAACACATATACGATGATCACATGAACACGGATATGTCCTTCGCACAGTTCAGAGACTTGTGTGCAGCGTGTTGGAATGATGATAAACATGGTTTCGTTGTTATCGACAAGGATAGTGAACTGAACGAAGGTAGATACCGGAAGGGATTCGACTGTTTCGTGGCTATAAATATGTGACAGATGTCGATATGACATCAGTTGGCTCAAAATCTTCAACATGCAGAGTCCCGCTTTTCGACAACAGAAAGAAGTGTTGAAGCAAATCGCAAAAGCGAGCGATGCGATTCGTCGAAAGCATAAAATAATCAAGTTAGGTAGAGATACAGCTGAAAAAGCTATGAGTGAAGTTTTTAAACCTGTGGTAACCCCCCTTCAGACACTGGTGAATCGAACGATAAAACGTGAACCAGCTATCAAGACAGAAATCGAAGATCCGAAGAACCTATGAAAGAGGAAAAAATTCCCATCAAAGAAGAACTTTCGCAAACAAACGAGGACGACGATTCGTTTGCAACAGCGTACGAAGACTCTTCCGAGGAGGAAGATGGATCAGCTGCTGCTGCTAAACACAGTTTTAAACCTTCGGGAGAATCCACTATTGTAGAACTTCTTCCAAGCGATGACAACGATAATTTATCTCAACAATATCTCAGAATATTGGCGAAGGGTGGTAAAGATCTGGATACTTCTTATGGTGTTCGTAAGCTCAAAGGAAACGTTCTCAAGATTGGTGATTCGACAGTAACCTTTGACAAAGATGTAATTCGTGTTGGGGATACCGAATATCCTCAAACCTCCGGTTTGCTCGAATTACTGTTCAAGAAGACACCTAACAATACGATCGTAAACCCTACTGATTTGGATAAATATCGTGAGATTGTTACCACAACAAACGCTCACCGAAAGTATTTTCAGCGCAATAAACCGGTTCGTAAAGATAATACCGATAAATACAAAAATATCATCGCTAAAATTTCTGCGAGACAAAAAACGGGCAAGGCTTTGCCTCGCTACCTGACCGCCAGGTCTGGAAGTAAAATGGACTACGTCTACTGGGATGATATCAACGAACTCGTGGATCGGCTTCGCTTACTCTGCGCTTCTCAAGCAGCTGGCAACGTTAGCCACTCGAATGAGATTATTGCCATTGTTGAGGAATTGCGTGAGGCTGAAATCATTTATTAATCCAGTTCCTGGACGTCTCTCCTCAGTCTTAAGATGAGCGTCGATGTGTTCGGTCGACAACTGACGCTGAGTGGTAGTGTTCAAGGCAGCCGGGGACCCCCCGGCGATGGATTTAAAATAACCTCCGATGGACAATACGATATAGATAACAAGAGACTTACCAATATTGCGAATCCCGTCGAGGGGAGTGATGCGGTTTCCCTAGCAGTTGTACAAAGTGCTGTGAAGCAAGAAGTTCGTCTCGTATATCAGGTTACAGCGTCTTTGCGGAACGACTTGGATGATCTCAGCGTGAGGATCCAACATCTTGAGACGCAGTTTGAGGATAACGTTAACACGCAGCGTGTGAGCAGCGAGAATCTTATAAATCGTATCGAGAAACTGGACACGGTTGAAAACAATTTCATGATACGGAGTCTCGAATCGAATCTGAAGGAAACCTTAAAACGTACGGCAACGGATCAAAAAACCAATCAAGACTTAACATTGCGCAATTCCGAAATAATTTCACAATTGGACAAACGATTGATCGCACTGGAGAATGAACGATAAGAAAGCAGCGCTGGTGGACGAGCTCCACAAGCCCGCGAGGAGAAATTACCCGCGTCGTCACGTGGAAATGCGAGGAGTTGATGATACCTGGCAAGCTGATCTCGTGGATATGTCGGCTTACGCGAAGTATAACAAGGATCACAAATTCCTGTTGACAATCATAGATATTTTTTCTAAATTTGCCTGGGCAGTCCCCATAAAGACCAAGAGCGGCACGGATGTGACGGCTGCAATGAATTTGGTTCTGAACCAGGGTCGCGTACCAAAAAAATTGCACGTTGATCGCGGTAAGGAATTTTACAACAGTGAATTTGAAACTCTAATGCAGCGCTACGGCATCGCCATGTACTCGACTTTCAGCAATCTGAAAGCGTCGATCTGCGAGCGTTTCAATCGCACGCTGAAGGGTAAGATGTGGAAACGGTTCTCGCTCCAGGGAAACTACAAGTGGTTACATATTCTATCCGATTTGGTTTTAACCTATAACAACACTAAACATCAAACCATTCGAATGAAACCGAAAGATGTCACCATCCAACACGAAAAGTCTCTCCTCCGTAACGTTTACGGAAAACTTTGAGTCGATCGAACGCTGCATAAAAAGTTAAAATCGGCGACAGTGTTCGAGTCAGCAAGAGTAAACACATTTTTGAAAAAGGCTATACTCCCAATTGGACGACGGAAATATTTACGATAACTGAGGTGAAAAACACCGACCCTGTCACCTATAAACTGGCGGACTATCAGGATCAACCGATCGAGGGCGGCTTCTATCAGGCGGAACTCTCCAGAGTCAAGCACCCTGATATTTATCTTGTAGAAAAAGTGTTGCTTAAGCGAGGAAATAAACTATTTGTAAAGTGGTTAGGTTTCGATAAATCACATAATAGCTGGATGACTGAATCAGATGTATAATCTTTATTATATTCAATAAAAAATAATGTACACAATACATAATATATATACTTATTCCGATCCTTATCATTACTGTTTACAATAACCCCAAGGTAAAGTATCAGTCGTATTGGGAAGAATAACCCTCTTGTCATCATACCAACTGAGTGCAACTTTTTTTTTGTAAAATCGTATGAACTTCATGTTTTTTACTTTGAATCAAGTATTGGGATTTCACTAAATCTAGAAGCTGCAAGAGACAATTTTTATAATCATCGAACGTGATTGTTCGCAAGGTAGATCCTTTGATTCCTTTGGCACGCTTTTTCGCTATATCATCACCCCACACTAAGAAAGCGTACAGCTTAGCTCGTAGTCCAATAAATTCCAGAAGAATCTTACCGTTACATTCATCTTTCATTAGACCTAACACTTTCTTATTAGCTAATGGTATCCCGTACACGTTATCGGCTGGATAATCAGACGTATCGAACTTGTGCAAGTCACGTTTAATGTATTCATATATTTCAGGGACTGTGAACTGATACAAAAGACTATCTGTGTCAGTGTACAACAATTTTGCTCGACCACCGAATGTTTTTTTCACATAATTGTAATGGAAGTCGTATATAAAAATTTTGGATGAATCGAGTATAGAAAATCCAGCGTATATTGGTTTGTTGAATCGTACTCTAGTACGATTCATTTCAATAATCACCATATCATTGTCAAATATGTTACAACTGTGAAAATTTGGCTGCGCGATGAGTGCCTTCGCTCCGTACCGCCCTTCCCACTTTGTTACTAATTTCACATCCTTCTGTTTTCTAACATTTTGCATCGTTTTACCGAAAACTGCATTATTCATTAATTTGAAGACATTTTTCTCAAACTCGTTACGTGACTTTTTTCTCATATCGGTGTTTAGGTTAATGTACGACTTCAACCACGGTGCTTGTTTAAATTTTAAGATTCTGTGAATTTTCACTAATTTCATACCGAGACTTAAATATTGTTTCAAATTCTGATAGTGAACAACGTACTTGTTCTTCGGAAGAAGAGTCGTCATTAATTTGGAATTTTTACCATTCGGAGGTACGTAGTGCTCAGGGCACAAGGGTAAATCTTTGTGTGTCTCGTGAAGCTCTATAGGATACTCCAAGTCCACTTCGAGTATATATCCCGTAGAAGATTCATTGGAGACATTGGAAACATCGATCAACTCGTGTTCCCACTCGAAAGATCCACACGGTAGATATTGATTCATCGCCGCACCGTACAAATTATTTACATCAAAGTACATGAGGTAGAATTCTTCTTGGTTTGGATCGAAATCGTTACCCATATATCTATTGTTACTTCTGGCGTGTCGGTTTGAACATTGAGCTACGCCACCACGAATACCTTTTTCAATAAACAGAAGCATCTCCACGTCAGTCAGGAGCTCGAGCTCGACACCTGTGCACTTGAGCATAGCATCGAAGGCGAGACCCGGTGCGGTGTAATAGTGTAAAGGATCCAAATTGTATGTAGAGGAACAGCTCCGACGAAAATTTTCAACAATATCAGCTAGGAGTAAAACGTCTGTTTTCAAATATAAATCTGAGTATTCCCCCAGAGTCTTGATATGAAATGTCTCCCAGACTTTCTCCGCGTGCAGGTAATCTTCCTGCGAAACATCTGCGTTGTTCAACTTTGAATAAAAATTTTCTTTCGGAGGTAACTGTTTTTCATCCAACTTCACCCAACTATCTATACATATATTCGTAGGGGAATACTCCCTTTCTCCTGAGCGAACTGAACTCCTCAGTACTATTACAGTATCTGCGTGTAATTAACATATCACCGTCATCCAGATATGATGCTAGTTTTTCCAAACTGCTCGCCATAAATCGAAATGAATCGATAAACCTCAAGTTAACCTTAGTCTCGTGCGCTTGTTTTGTAAATGAAATATAGCGTTCTTTGTTCACTGGGAGGATTTTCAATTCACCTTCGAATACCGTGGCTAAAGCTCTAATCAAAAAGTGTGAGTCATAACCGGAAAGATTATGAAAAACTATCGGGATACTGTGCGATTTGGTGTAATTCAAATTGCACCCTGGATGAGCCGCGCCGCGATATCTGCCTGTAAAATGACAATGATCACGATGTTTCTCATCGGTTGGTGTGACGCAAATGTGACATACTTGCGCATTGTAGAAATCTCGCTTCTGTTCGCTAGTGAGCTCATCCATTGGTTCAATTTTATTCAAATAAGAATCAACCAATTGAGCCAATTCTTGTAATTTTTTTATGAACCAGTGAACGCGATCGGGATCTCGATTCATTTCGAATTTGGAGAGAGTATCATCGAAGGTACAATGAACGTAATACGCAGCACTTTGTGGAATATGCTTTTCACATAATGTCTTGTTTCCCGTTGGCTCAAGGATGCATTCGAGATCGGCGTACACGACGAATGGTACGGATTCTTTGAATCTATGATTTTTAAAACTCAATAGTTTATATTTTTCTTCCGGTAGAATCATTCTACATTTATTCATAATTAGACAGTCTTGTCTATGCTTGTCAAATGAAGATTGAATTTGGAAGTGGCATAAGCATCTATTGCAAAAAAATTTGGGATTTTTATGTTTTGAAACTTGCGAACTTAGCAGCCTCGAGAGATTCTTAATCCACGCAAAATGGTAGACACCTTGATCGTTCTCATTTGTACTACAAGTATTCACCATGAGAAGGTGAATCGTAGGCTTATCCGATTTATTTTTGCTTAAGTAGAGAGGTACTATTTCCTGAGATTTGTCCTTAACACTATCTATACCGTAAACATTAATCGTTAAACTATTCTTTTTTTCAAATTTCGAAATATCTTTGAAGGCTATAGGAAAATTGATACCTTCGTAATGAAGCACGGAGATATAATGAGGGTATGAACTTGTTCGATCACTGTTAGCAGTCGCAGGATGAAGTGCTGCTGTGATAGCCCACAGAAAGCAGAATTCATCTTCGTTCTTGATATTCACCACAGCTTTCTTTTTCCGGATACTCGCAGGTAGTTGCATGTAGGTAGTTGCAGCTCCACGCAGTGGCTCGTAACTGTTGACGTTGATCATCAGGTTGATGATTTCTACTAAAGTCCACCCCGAGTCTCGCTCTTGAAAATCTTCAACTTTCGTCATCAATCGATCAGTCATGTTTTCATCGAACCACCTTTTGATGTTGGTTCCCGGAAGAATCACTTCGTTCTTGGTGTTGAAGAATTTCGTTTCTTCCACATTCTCACCATTTTTCATCACAGAAAATTTACATGCTAGTACACCATTCACCTTCAAGTTCCCCTCTTTCTGCAACGACTTCTTCAATCATGTTACGGTTAAGGTCTTTGAATCTTGCAAGAAAGATCTGAGGTCCTTATGTCGAAGATTCATGATAGTACCCGTACGGATTCGACTCTGGAATACGGACTCTAAGTCTTTCCATATAACTCTATCAGTGATCCTTTTCTTTGACACGCCTCCACCGCGGTGTTGAAGTTTGAATTTTTCACCCGATGATTGGAGAATAGAAATCGTTATGAGAATTCTGGTTCGCTCGCCGATAGAAAGCGTTCTTTTCCTTAAGATCTTATTGAGGAGTCGAATGTTCCGAGTACACAATTTCTTCCATCGTGCGATCCCGGGTACAGAAGTATTGTTCAATAATGACGTAAAACCATTTTCGACAATACTAATCAATTTCAGACACGTTGCAGCATCCATATTTTCAGACGTTAACACTCTACCGACGAACGAGTCAATGATTTCACAGTTCAGATGGTGTACCCTTTTATAACCTTATCCCACGACTAGGACTCTCGTAATAAATATGTCATCGGAGTATCAAATATTTATCAAAGAATCAGCATATTCTCACGAATTCGATCAATTAGTAAATAATACTCAGATGTAAACTACTGTAATCAGAACTCTCATAATAAAACAATTCTGGTTAATGAATTCTAAGTATCAACTGCAACTCGTTAGAACATATAGCTATGCCTTTCATCAGTTTTCTAAGAATTTTCCCCCTTTGTTACGTATTTATTTTGAATTTTCGTGGCTACAGCACGCATATACAATTGACTATTGTCAATTGTTATGTTATTCGTTGCTATAAAAAGGTAGGAATCATGGTTCTGACACTCAATCACTCTTCTACCGTGACTATACTGTAATCAGAACTCTCATAATAAAACAATTCTGGTTAATGAATTCTGAGTATCAACTGCAACTCGTTAGAACATATAGCTATGCCTTTCATCAGTTTTCTAAGAATTTTCCCCCCTTTTTTACGTATTTATTTTGAATTTTCGTGGCTACAGCACGCATATACAATTGACTATTGTCAATTGTTATGTTATTCGTTGCTATAAAAGGGTAGACATCATGGTTCCGACACTCAATCACTCTTCTACCGTGCAAGCGTTCGTTACTATTGAAAGTCAGGAACGATACTTGCAAATCAAATCGTACTCACATCCGACAAGTGAAGATAGCCGAGTATTCGTCACACTTCAGTGTGGTAGAAAATACAACTCTTCGTCTTTCGTCTGACTTCAGCGTCATAAAAAACATTACAACTCCACCTCCAGTCTTGTGGGAAGACTCAGTGAATCCGAAAGTAATACGTTGATTCAATCTAAATTATGGATTTCGAAAAAATTAACAAAATCTCGAGGTGCGACGACTTCTTGACAACGAAAAAGATGGCTGACCTAGAAGCCGGGAAGAGCTACAAAGTGACAGTTTTCAAAAGAGTGAATACGAAATATGGACTGCAAACCATGGCTGCAATTGAAGATAGTTTTATGATCTTCTAACCTGCCCGATTGTCGAAGGTTTTTCAAAACGATGAAGAATTCAAGCAGTACGAAACCATCATTGCCGAAGGAGGACTGCATCTTCGTTACTTGGGTGGTCCGTTTAATCAGTGCGAATTCCTTCAGTTGTAAAATCTATCGCACCATGCGATCTAATGTTCTTATAGTCTTATATTTTTCATTCATACACTCATTATAACCATTGTGAATGTGAAGTAAATTGAAATATGTACTTTTCACTAAAACTTAAAAGTTAATATCAATATGCTTGAATGTATTTTCGAAAATAAAACGAATGTTGAATTTTATCCAAATCGATGTCGAACATCTCCAATCATTTCTTACCCTGCTTGAATCTCATCAACCACTTCCTTCAGGCATTCTCAACACGAGTGGTATTGGATGAGACAGGATCATAAGTATAGGGAGAATAATTTCTTTCTGATGTAGAGTAATTTTATTATATAATATATTCGTAATAATATCGTTTTTTTCTACAGCCTAATTGGAATTTTTTAAAGTAGAATAATGATGAAAATGTGAAGTACTAAAACTAAACTAACTAAAAGAAAATATATGAAATACAAATCTTACATTGAATATACATATAAACAACAGATGATTTTTTTCGAATAAAATAAAAATGAAGGATAATCCCGTTCCGATCAGTCAGCTGTAACAGAAAGAAAAATATCAATTGGTTGAGTGACGCATACATGGAGAACTACGTTGTGAAATTAGATAGATAGAGGTGAGGTGATTGCTCAGATTGAAGCGAATAAAAGGGAAAGCATCTAACCGTTTTTTACTCCTCCAACACCACCCCCTCATCTGGTGCCTCCTGAGGTGCCTCCGCATCCGGATCCTTCTTTACCCAGTAAATATCACGGTGTCTATTATAGACCAGCCGTATGTGTGTATCATCATCCACCTGGAATTGGGTACCTCCCGGCTGATTGTCGCTCCGGAGTATGATCAGCATTGCCATACTCTCGATGATCTGCGGAGGCCACCGCCTGAACCAATCCATCGGTACCACTATCCTATTTGTGACGAATCTATAATGTTCGGTTTCCATTTTTTTTCCTTCCTTCTTCTTCTTTCTCTATAAATTTTAACAGAACAATTACACTCAGTAGAGCAGGTAATTTCACTTAATCACTAGATAATTCAACACCATATTCGAGAACACTCACTTCTAAAACTCGACAACCTGCACTGAGCGAGGGTCCAAGGAGTAATGATTACGTCGACGAACCTTCGACATTTCTTCGATACCACTTCAAGTTTATTTGTGTATATGTTTGGTGTTTATTATACTTTTGATACGATGAATATAAGCTCTGTTCTAAAGGAACATAACGAAAATTTTCGTGGTGTTGACGAAATAAAGAATAAGACATCACCACCATGGTACCTCGTGTACGTATTTTTGATACTCTTCGCGGATAAGAACAGAATATGCGTACCTAAAAACGGACAATCACTACGACGACGAAGAGTATCCGGAGTCGTTTGGACCCCGCAAAATGTGATCAAATGGGTTGATCTCCTCATCCGGATCCTCTTGGTCAGGCCGAGCAAACCGTCTACGCCAATAAATGTAATCACGCTCCACCGCTGGTGCATTATCGTTCTCGTTCCTAACATCCTCTTCCTCATTTTCATCATCATCACCTTCATTTGCATCTTCTTCCTCCTCTTCCTCTTCCTCTTCCTCTTCAGTCTGATCAGAGTGCTTACGTTTGATGCCGTGGGTAAGGAAACGCTTTGGGTTATTCTCCTCATCCGATTCCGAATCTGAATCGCGAGGTGCGGAGACATGTCTAGGTATAGTTGAAATACCGTTTCCTTCACTCCCCATCTTGCAAGCATTATTAGGATCATACGGTATCGAGTATTATATGTGATAAAGGTGTAAAGCTATACTTACTTTATTCTTATTCACGATCAAACACTATTAATTACGAACACCTTTCAACCGCTGCACGTTTTTAAAAAAATCCGGACTGGAGACGAAGGCCTTCGCGGTGGTATACGAAGTGAAATCTCAGAGCGTAATGGTGAGCTCTTAGACATCGATTCAACAGCTCGCAAGTGTTTACGTCTCGAACTCTAAATAATTTCTTTATCGCGGTATCCAAATCTGAATTATGTCGTGTTTAATATTATCGTATTATATTTCCGTTTGACGTTGAATGAATCAAATTAAATTCATCAATCGTTCTTTTTATTATTGTATTACTTGAAATTGAATGTTTACGGAGAGTTAACATTACAGAGAGTTATGGGAAGTATCGTCTACCCTAATACAGAGAAGAATGAATTTCGTAACGTCTTTCGGAAGTTATATAACAGCTAATCACTACAGAAAGTTATGGGAAGTATCGTCTACCCTAATACAGAGAAGAATGAATTCTGTAACGTCTTTCACATATTTTTATAAGAGCTGGTCACCACAATGATCGTTCAGTCGACTTCTGGCAGCTCTACAATCAACCAGCGCGACGGTGACGATTATGAACGCCCTACTCTGTTATTTCAATCGATTTTACTGCGAATTCCTATCGAAGAACCTCCGGTCAACGATCAATCGATCTGATGAGCAAGATGTTGGAGAACCCTGCATCGAATACTCACCGAAGGATCTCTGTGCTACCTCTATCCTTATCGATGAAGAAGACTTCCAAGGAGTCGACATGATATTGGATGTGCAAGGGTTCAAACAATCAGGTAACAGATTTATACCGAAAGAATTGGCGACGATGAATATTCAAGCGGACAAGGAAGGTAACCAAGGTCTTTCATGCATCTCTTCAAACCGCCGTATTCCTGGGAGGTCTTACGATCGAAATACAAGTCTATCAACGCATGGTTGATATGTAATTATCATGGACTGCCTTGGAACGTCGGTGTGGAGTCATACGACGACGTGAAGAAAATTGTGAAGAAAATTGTCGAGAAGGCGAGTCGGATTTACGTAAAAGGTCAGGAGAAGAAGCAATGGGTGGAAATCGTGATTGACTACTCGAAGCCCGTTATCGACCTAGCAGATTTGGACTGTCCTAAATTGAGCGAACCAGAAGTTGCTCATTGCTGGTATCACGGTTATCATATGCACATTCCCAAGTATCACTGCGCTTTTGAAAACGTACAAAGACTAAAAATTTGGTATCAAAGACACTGCTCGTCGTCTCGGGGTGAGTTCGATTCTACAGAAATCGTTTCTACAGAGAGTCGTTTCTACGGAGTTCGTTTACACAGGTTCGTTTCTACAGAAGTTCGTTTCTACAGAGTTCGTTTCTACAGAGTTCGTTTCTACAGAATTCTCTAGAGGAGGTTCGTTTCTACAGAATTCGGTACTGGAGGTTCGTTTCTACAGAATTCGGTACTGGAGGTTCGTTTCTACAGAATTCGGTACAAAAGGTTCGTTTCTACAGAATTCGGTACAAAAGGGAATGTTTAAACAGAATTCTGTATAGACCTGTTGGATAACATACGTGCACGACACGAGTGTGCGTGAAATGTTTGCATGTATACGACCGTCAGCGCTTTCTAGCGAGGTTTAAGCGAGACACGGGGGGCGTTTATTGCAACTATGTATACGTCACACAACCTTAGTTTCTGTGCATGTGTAGGTATCCAACAGGCGTATAGGAGGATAGTTTCTACAGAATTCGGGTCGTGAAATTCGATTCTATAGAATTTGTTCCCGCAGATTCGCTTTTACAGGTTCGATCACTTCGAAAATCGGAATCAGGTTCTGTAACCTTCAGTTTCGGGGGGATGATAAATAACAATTGAAATAAAAACGTGACATATGGGACATAGATACCCACCCCTGATTCGTTACCTTCAAAGAAATTCAGCAGACGTGGAATCGATCCCGTAACAACTTTTATTTTTTTCTCCGGTAAACCCTGACCACACGAGGAATCATATAGGTAGTAAATTATAATTAGTACATTGTGTATCAAGGGCGCAAAACGCTATTTTTCGAGTGTGAAATTTGCAGAGCGAGCCGAAGGCGAGTGTTATACTGCAATCACACTCGCTAAAATAGCCTTGCACCCGTGATGCACACGATTTTTTTCTTAACACCTGGACTGCAGAAATGCCTCTTTTCAGACCGAGTGAGCGGGCGCAAAACGGAACTTTGCGCCTGAGGGCAGGAAAATAGTCGCTTGCGCCCGCTTTAGGCGGGCGCAAAGGACTTTTCCGCCCGAGGGCCGAAAAGATCCGTTTTGCGCCCGCTCAAGAGGTATGAAAAGTGGCATTTTGCGACCGGGTGTGAGAAAAGAGGCATTTCTGCAGACCAGGTGTGAGAAATAGTATATTGTGCACCAAGGGAGCAAAGAGCGTTTTCACTCCCGAGCGTGGAGTGGCCACCCGAGCCGAAGGCGAGAGAGGGCATCCACCGAGGGAGGGAAAACGCTCTTTGCTCCCTTGGTGCACACTATATATTATTCCATACATGACCGGAGGCCAATTTCGCGGGCAGATCAGTGTTTACATTTTAGGTTATGTGACGTTCCGACCGAGCCGTACTGGTCGGTACGGCAGAGAAAACTGGGAAGAAAGACTTCGCGGGAGGAAAAACTGGTCTCCCTTACCGAATAGTCTCCCAGCGGAAAGAAAGAGTCCCCGGTCGGTAAAGCCGCACTTCGCTTCCCCGAAATAGGTAGCGAAATCAGCCTTTTCGTTCATAGATGGAATAAAATCAATTATGTGCTTTTCAACTATGTAATAAATCATGTAACAAATTGCAAACACTGTAATTTCATATCAGCAAGCAATAGATACATTTCCTATAAAAATGTCTTATAGAAACCGATAGGTTCGTATAGATGCGGACAGGATCCTCTTATTTTCGCATCCTGTGCGCATATATACGAACCTACCAGTAGTATTGGCTTCGTGCAAAGAATACTCTGGCGCCACCCGTGGCAGCTTTAGGAACTTGCCCCGAGTGATATACAGAGTCTTATGAGAGTAAATAGTTATTTATTTCGTATTTCACTCTAATATAACACAAACACTAAATGATAGCCATCAAAAGAATATAGAGACATCATTCAACATACTTCACATTTGCTGCTTCTCAAAAACCGCGTTTTGATTCAATATATCGATATGAAAGTCAAGATAGACTGCTGAGAATCGGCTGATCCCCCAAGCGCCCGCGAAACAGCCGTCTGCTAACCGATCGAAGATGTGACGTTTTAAGGTTAGAATATCGGAAAGTTGTATGCATTAAAAGACTCCGGCACTTTGGACCATTGTATGATACTCAAAGATGTATAGGCGGTCAATTTGAGTCAAAAGACCGTATATTTGATCATCTCGTCCTACTTCGCTAGCAACTGGCTATTCCGCTAGGGTCTTGATTGACCCGGTAATTTCAAATACCGCGCATAGGTGTCTGACTTTTATTGATTCATTGCATCAGTTCGTTACCTTTGACTAGTAGAAGGTGGAAAATTCGTTGAGTGAGTTTTATATATTATATTGACAAGCATAATTTGGTATTTCAGTCATTATATTACGAAATATGGGATGAATTACTATTTTCTCTGTTGAGACCCTGTATATTGCTCGAGGGGCCAAGTTCCCAAAGCTGCCATCATGGGCTCCTACCTCGATGTTCATACCCCCACCATGCACTTGCACGAAGTCAATAGGTTACTGCCGGACATTTCTTGTACGGATACCTTGTAGGAATGTGGACCATACGATCTCAATTTCACTGCGGTTGAACCGTTTATTGAATTAGAGAATAAGAACCCTACCGAAATTTTCCGGGTGGAAATCCATGGATGAATCTATGGATCTGGACATAATTTTTCTATAAGAATTTGGAACTAGGAATTTATGGAGTTTCATGAGTTCTTAGTGAAGTACTAGACACCACCTGGGCCTTCAGAGAAAACCGTGTTTAATACCTATACGAACCCATGGAACTCCACAGATTCATAGTTAGAAACAAGTGGCATCAATGCCCAGCCCAAACCCCTTGACCTAGAAACTTGAAATTTCAGAAACATGTTCCGTGATTGACGTCAAAACCAACTCAAACAATCAGGTGCCACGTGTTTTTCATCAATCCTAAGGAACAAATTAACAGATAAGAGAATATAAAAAAGTTTATGAAACTTCCCTATTGGGCACGAACATTCGTCGAAGAAAAAACAGACGCAGGAAATAAACAACACAGGTAGAGACACTCGGTCAGGATTTTAAGCTGTAGGATGCACAATATTTTTGGAGTAATAGTATATTGTGCACCAAGGGAGCAAAGGACGTTTTCGCTCCCGAGCGTGGGTTTGCCACCCGAGCCGAAGGCGAGGGGGGTATCCACCGAGGGAGCGAAAACGTCTAATGCGACCGTGGTGCACACGATATTTTATTCCATACATGAACGGAAGCCGATTTCGCGGGCAGATCAGTGCTTACATTTCAGGTTATGTGACGTAACTACAATAAAGAATTTATCTCCCTAGGGAGATAAATTCTTTATTCACGGTCTTTTGGTTGGTACGGCAGAGCAAACTGACAGATAAATTCTTTATTCACTGTCTTCACTCCCACAGCGGGAGTAGAAACTTCTCGGTCGGTAAAACCGCTCTTTGGCCCCCGAAAATAGATAGCGAAATCGGCCTTACCGGTCATGTATGGAATAAAATGCGAAAGGTGATCAAAACTTATATAAAATAAAATATGCAAGAGAATAAAATATGTAAGGGAATTTAAAAAAAAAAGTAAACATGTAATCACTCAATTAGCCACTGGCTGCAGGCTCTTATATTAGTTCAGGATCTGATTAGTATGGCTCCCCAGCTGTCAGTTTGACATAATGGACACCTCAGAGGCCACTGTCGTGCACAATCGAGGCAGGCACACATGTGTCCACATGGCGCATACGCATGTGTAGCGGGCCGGTCCATGCAGACACAGCATTCTGCTGCTGCTACTGCGGGCAGTTGTGGCAGCGCTGCTGCTGCTCCTCCTGCGGGTGGTTGTAGCAGTGCTGCTGCTGCTCCTCCTGCAGGTAGTTGTAGCAGTGCTGCTACTGCTCCTCCTGCGGGTGGTTGTAGCAGTGCTGCTGCTACTCCTCCTGCGGGTGGTTGTGGCAGTGCTGCTGCTGCTCCTCCTGCGGGTGGTTGTGGCAGTTCTGCAGCTGCTACTGCTGCTACCCGCCGTGGCTGTGCTGCTGCTGCCCGTCGTGGCCGTGCTGCTGCTGCTACTACGGGCGGTTGTGGCAGTGCTGCTGCTGCTCCTGCGGGTGGGTGTGGCAGTGCGGCTGCTGCTGCTGCTCGTCGTGGCCGTGCTGCTCGAACCGGCTCGTCGTGAGGTAGATCTTGAATTGAAAAATTGGGATGAGCGCCTGATCTTGCCCTGATTCTGTTCCTTGAGATTGGGAGTTCGTTTTTGAAAGTATGTATGAGTATAGGTGTTGTTAACGGAGAGCTAATGAGAGACGCGAAAATGCAATAGTGTGGGGAATGAATGTGTGCGAACTAACGGGTCAAAGTCTGATAAAACGAGTGCGATAGGGAATGGATGAGTACAGCGATTACTGAGTGGTATGTACGTAAGAAGAATGGTACAGAGACAGACGTGTCTTCTATACGCGTATCGAATGATATCGCATGTCTAATAGCATAATTACGGGAGTGCCAATAACGGCCGTTTGGCATTCTCAAGGTCAAAAGGTCGTTTTATGTTTCATTCATTTTTTCATATTTATTAATGCAGAAAACCATCAAATACGTTTAAAAACGTTCAGATTGAAAAGGATTTGATTGTTCTTGACCTCCAGTATATTTTAATTCAATAATTCTTGGATATGTAGGTCTGAATAAAAAACGTCAGTTGCTTGTTGAAGTTTCGGCTCTGCTGAGAGCCCTCCACAGAACGAATAGTTCAACAAGTAAAGTAAACGACGTTTTTTCTCAAGACCTACATATCCAAGAATCGGTCGAAAAATCAGTAACAGTATTTCCTATACATATGCGTATGCTGAATAAGAACCTGAGAAAAATGGTGGTTCCGACGTTCTACTTTTGATCTGGAATTTTTTTTTTCAAACTTTTTCAAACTCTCGGTTTGAAAACAAATTAAAAAATAGTGATTACGACGTTATGCCTTTATCCTTTTTTCTTTTTCGAACCAATAAATAAAATATTTGTCAAACGGAGAGAGATTTAGCATTTGAAGAAAAATTATTTGAATTTGAATTGAATCGTGAATTGTGATCATTTCGTCTTCTTGTTCAAGTTGGTATTTGGGGACTTGAGTCAAGAATAAGATCAATTTCCATTCAAGTGCTAAATTATCCTTGATCCCAGAATACTTTTTTTTGTGTGTGTACCTCCACTTCTATCTCTGATAAATTCTTCATTTTACCATTAGTTTTTTTACATTTTCGTGAATTCAAAAGATTTCGAAACACTGCCAGACTTCTCAGTTCATCAATAACTCTCAACTAATATAAATAAACCCACCATTTTCTAATATTACGATGGGAGCGTCGTTCACTGGCTCAGGATCGTCCGGCTCCTCAGGTGCGGGTTCATTCTGGGCTACAGGCCCGGCACCACGACCCCTAGCGCGACCTCTACCGCGACCACGACCACGGCCACGGCCACCTCTAGCACGACCTCGTTCCCGTACTTCGTTCTCTGCTTCAGGCAGTATTTCGGGCTGTGGATCCTGAGGTTGCGCCTGGTTTCGTCGTTGTCGACGATGTCTTACTGCTGTAAATAATAATTGGCAGTAAGTCATACCAGAAAGTAGTGTGCGCCAGGAACTTGACACTTCTTTTGAAGAAACTGGAACTATCACAGTTATGAGGTAAAATATACCTAGCTCATCGACTGGCGGATCTCCAACAGCCAAAAGTCCAGCTGGCACGAGGTCCTCCTGCTCTGCTGCGTCTGTGGTATATGAACGGTGGCAGTATAGGCATGTTCTAATTCTCAGAACAAAATTGTGAATCATTAAACTATTGTATACATTACTAACCTTCTTCTTCCTCCGCATCGTGCCCAAGTAGGACACCGTTATTAATAGGTACCCTCGGCGCACAGCGTTGGAGAAACTCCATCAACGTTAACCTTTAAGATCCATGTAAATACTAAGTCCACGTTCACGTTCGACATCATAAGACTAACTAATTGTGGTCAAAGAAATTTTCAAGTAAAATTCTGCGACATCATAATTTCGAAAGAATTCTACATAAAATATACGATCAATTAGATGGAACCAATTTAGGAACAAGTCGAAAACTCTGATTAAATTTGAATAGGAAGAGTGATTAAATTGAATTTGGTCATAATGATTTACCTGCCAACACTCAGAGCGAGTTGCGCATCTCGAATTGTGACATCTCTGGCCATATTTTTGAGGGTGCGTGCTCGTCTTGGTTGGTGACCATCCTGCAGCCGCGCCAGATCCAACCCCTGGTTGGTTATCACCTCTTTAAGATTATCTAGAATTGTAAAAGTAAAATGTGTCAAAGGAGTTATAATGTGTGTAGCTGTAGACATAGTGTCGATGCGGCTCACAGCTCTGGAAGCCCTCCGTAGGTATTGGAAGCCCGAAAAAGGATAACTTTAACTGTAAAATGATAACGTACCGACAAATTTCCAAATATTTGGGTGAAGACCTCCAAGTTTGCGTTTGGCGTCATTGTGGAATGACTCAACCAAATTATTTGTTCGCACTGGACAGTCGTGGACGCAGACGACCTCCGCAAGCGGACCCCAGTGCCTTCGCAGATAAAATGTGAACTGCACAACTGCAGGATGTGCAACACCGAGCTCATCGCCTAAGGCAGTTATAAGTTCTAGACCCCGGGGAAAATTTTCCGCCGGAGCCAACGGCAGCGCCATGGCCAACCCCAGAATGGTTCTATCGACATTGGAGAGCCCCAATCGCCTCCACCGCCTTCCAAGAGCCTTATGAAACAAAAAGTATCATGAAGTAAAACGAAATGTAGCAGCCAGCGAATATCGTGCATTCTCTGTGGAGTGGTGGGCCCCGTAATCATCCAGGACACCAATGATAGTATTTATATATATTTAGGTAACAGAGTATGCGTATACCTGCGATAAATTCAATTACAGATTAAATTAGAGGCATTCCACATCAACGCGACAATTAATTTAGCTTTATCAATATCGTCTCTGTTCTGATCAATGATGTGTTGTATTTGAGCCTTGGAATGTCCTCGATCGCGAAAGAACTTCAAAATTTTTTCAGATGTTTTCGACAAACTGTCAATTTATTGTGAATTCATGAAACCTCAGATAAACTGGAAGTTGAAAATATTCTGCTTATATTTCTTTTGACTATGATTAAAATTAGTTCATAATTTGTAACATTCTTAGAAAACACATGTACGATAGTTCCTTATTGCATGATAAATTACTAACTTACTACTACTACTGCTACTAACTCTTGAGATTCATTGAAAACATTTTTAAGAATGATTCACTATACCGGTCAATTTTTCTGAAATTTGTAAAATAAATAAACGGTGGAAAATAGTATCTACTTCTAGGCATCGTCCAAAAGGTTCGTATTTGAATGAAGAATTTTAGAGATTTTTCACAAAATACTGAAAAATTCGGTCTGTTTGAAGTTTGAAAAATCCATAAGCGGTCAGCAAGATAATAGTAAAGGAATTAATAATCACATGGGAAAAAATTATTGATCGCGTAGGCTTGGCTCATTTGTGATTCGAAATAGAAATGATTTTGATAACAATTTTGTCAAATGAATAGGATTGCATATTTCACCTGATTGTAGTGGAACCAACATCCGTGGATGCTTGCTTGAGGAAACATATTGCGGATAGCTCTCATTGCGGCCTGTTCGTAATCGCCCATCACGAACCGGAGGCTTGCGGCAATACCGGGTGCTAAGTCCACAATTTTTGCGAAAATCGCATTATAGAGCATCATTGTCCGTGAGCTACACAAGGCGAAAACAGCAGCAACACCCTAAAAATTGTATTCATAGGTATACGTGATATACTTCTCACTTTTCAAGAAGGTCACGAGTAAGGGAGAAACATACAGTATCCATAACTCGGACGTGCACGGTGTACAGTTGAGCTATCGGGGGTCGAGTGGGTACCACCTAAAAATGATTGCATCGCATTCAAAATAGGCATTCCCAACTGTCCATGGACGTTAAGTGTATTACCCTACAGCCAACGATTTTGAAAAATCAGGTTCTCGACAAAATATTTGGAAAGGCGACATTCCAGTTAGGAAATCATTCATACATGGATGAGTATTGTCTGATAATTCAAACTTGAAAAATTAGCTAAATATTTTGCACAAAAGCATGAAAAAAACACTCTTGGATCAAGACTGATTCTCAATCCCAATTGAAGGACTTATATTTGTAACCGCAGAAATTATTTGCAACTGAATTGAATGTAGAAATATTTTGTTTCGGATCACCAATGATACGCGTATTCTCGAATCAAAATATTATTTGTTTGGAATTAAAGTTATTTCATTATCTGATTTAAAAATCTTTTTAGGCTTCTTTGTGCAACTTCAGGCTTTTAAAATTAGTGGAAACAGAATTACCACCTCTGGCGAGAATTATTCCTACAATTTTATACAATTTTGTAGGGGAATTCGAGATTTGTAGTTTTTCAAATAAAATTCTAAAAATGCATACACGCAGGGAAACCTATTTTTGGACCAAGTATACTATTCTAGATTCAATAACAGTTTGAGACTTGGATCAAGAATGACAATACTCTTGATTTGAGACTTAAAATGTTCTTCATTTAAAAGTATGTGCTATTCTTCACTCAAGGTGCTATTTATACTCGATTCAAGAATAATTATCTCTGAGTGTAGATTGGATCGAGAATATTCTATTTTTTTATGCAAGAATATTTGTATTTTTCATTCATCAAGAATACTTTTGGTCTTGATTCAAGAATAGGCTTTACTGTGTAGAATTTCCTAAAAAAAATCACGATTTGGCGAAAAATTAAAAAAAATAGGCGTATTACTACAGTGATTGAATATTACCTTGAAAGTCCCATCGATATAAATTTCGCTGGTGGTAGCGAGGACCTCCAACATTTCGTCGCTTACGAATATCAATGCAATGCTACCGTCTTCCCCCTCGACAAGGCCACGATAAATATTCGCTGTCGGTTCGTAATCGTTCAGAACAACTGCCAAATCTGCCAAGCTAGCAGGTATGATTGGCCTTAGTTTTCTACGCGTCCGCAGTATCGCACTTTTGATGGACAAAAACTGCATTTTTCGTGCAATTTCTAGAGGATGTCTGCAAATCGAATTGAGAATCTGATATACTCACACTTACTTCATGTCGAAAGAGATGTTAAACCCACAGAGATTGTTAATTTCCCGTTTCTCTATTTGCAGAGAAATAAGGAATTACTGTCATCAACACAAAAATCACTAGATCCCCACATTTTGAACCATTTTCGGATAGATGTCTGCTGCGTGTGTGTCTGTGTCTCTGTGTGTGTGTCCACTTTTCAATCGAGATATTAATGAATTGATGAGGCTCAAGCGACGCAACTTTTTCGAACTTGGAACCGATTCGATGTTGGCATTGATCGGTTCAGCACTCTATGAATTATTGGTATAACAAAAATCGAAAAAATCACACGAAAATAAAGATATTTTTAGAACGAATCAACAGATATAGGCTAAAATTGGAATCGGAGGAAGGATTTTTGGGTCGGTGATTACGATTTTGTCGCTGTATCTCCAGCCGGACAAGTCAAATAATAATATTTTCACCACACCTGCACGGAAAGTACGACTTTCGGCCCGCTGCGTGAACGGGAAGTCGTGCTTTCCGATGCAGGGGGTGGTGAAAAATAGTATACAACCCACGGGAGTGGAAAAGGCCATCCCAAACTGCGTTCTTGCAATTTCACATGCAGTTTGGAAGAGCCTACTTTCCCTCCCTAGGTGTGTAATATACTATTTTGAGCACGAGACCGCGAGAAATTCAAATCCTGGCACTTTAAAGGTAGACGCCGACTAGAGCACTGTACAGCACTGCACAGCGAATTTTAACACATAAGATATATCTATATAGTATAGATATCGTCCTATATTATAAAGATATATCGCCGCTGCCGCCGCCGCCGCTGTTTCAGCAATCGACCCCCCCCCCTCCACCCTTTCGAAGGTCGACGACGACGACGACATAAGATATCAGCAATCGACGACCCCCCCCCTCACCCCCTCCTGAGAACCCCTTCAGAATCCTGTGACGATCCCGTAGAAGGATCCTCCTCAGAACCCCCATGTGAACCCCGTAGATGTCAAGAATCCCTCAGGACCTCCATGTGAACCCCGTAGATGTCAAGAATCCCTCAGGACCTCCATGTGAACCCCGTAGATGTCAAGAGTCCCTCGGAACCCCCATGTGAACCCCGTAGGTGTCAAGAATGCCTCAGACTCCGATGTGAACCCCGTAGATGTCAAGAATCCCTCGGAACCCCCATGTGAACCCCGTAGGTGTCAAGAATCCTTCAGACCCCGATGTGAACCCCGTACATGTCAAGAATCCCTCAGAACCCCCATGTAAACCCTGTACATGTCGGAAATCCCTCAGAACCCCTACGTGAACCCCGTAGGTGTCAAGAATCCCTCAAAACCCCCATGTGAACCCCGTAGATGTCCAGAATCCCTCGGAACCCCCATGCGGACCCCGTACACGTCAAAAATGCCTTGGACCTCTATGTGAACCCCGTACATGTCAAGGACACCTTCGAACCCCTATGTAAACCCTGTACATGTCGAAAATCCCTCAGAACCCCCATGTGAACCCCGTACATGTCAAGCATACCTCGAAACCCCCACGTGAACCCCGTACATATTAAGAATCCCTCAGAACCCCTATGTCAACCCTGTACATTTCAAGAATACCTCAGAACCCCTATGTGAACCCCGTTCATATAGAGAATCCCTTAGAAACCCTGTACAAGCCTATCCTATTTTTTTTCATTCCACATACATTTTTTAATCCTTTTTTCAACCTTTACTTCACTATATCTAGAACGATATCACATAATATCAACCTGACTCGGGGGGTTGGCGCGCGAAGCGCGCAGGGGGGCGAAGCCTAGTATATATATCCCCCCTAGTATATATATATATATATATATGGGGGATTCGACGTCAAATCGACCGAAAAAACGGGATTTTTTCCCTGACCCCTTTCGATCTTCTTGTCCTTTTGCACAGTCGAACTACATGTTGAAAGGATGAACTGTGATTTTTTTCAGATTTTTTTGACTCATCATTCTATCACGAAAAATAATCGAATAAATTTATTTTCAATTTTTTTTTATTTTTCACGCCTACATAGCTCAAAACGTCAACAATGTATGAAAAAAGTTCCAATACCAAAATTTTGAGGCTTTTTGTGAACTTTTCGAGAGTATTTTCATCAGATTTTTAATACCCCGTTCAAGTGTAGTTTTAATACAAAATGAGTGGAAATCATTCATAACTCAAAAGAAATTTATGCACAGCCCGTCTTTCACAATGCCAAAGGTTGTCTGAAAATTTCAAAGTGGGCCGAGCAGTGATTCAAAAGATACATCAACAAATATTCGCACAGTGGCAAGAATTCGGCGATTATGAGGTCGCAAAAAAAGTTTTTTGGCCACGATTCGAAAATTCAACATTAAAATTCATTATTCTTGTCTACCTACTGGTGATCGCCCTTGAATTTTTGAACTGCGGCCGAAAAAACTTTTTGGCGACCTCATAATCGCCGAATTATCGCCACCTTGCGAATATTTGTTGATGTATCTTTTGAACCACTGCTTAGCCCACTTTGAAATTTCCAGACAACCTTTGGCATTGAAAAAGACATGCTGTGTAAAAATTTCAGCCAATTCGATCAGGGCACTTTTTTGTTACTGAAGATTTTCGAAGATTTTTAACCAAAACTACAGTTTCGCGAGGCACAAAAAATTGAAAAAAATTATTTTCAGAAATTTCAAAGAAAGACGCGAAACTTTTGTATGAGAACTTTTTTCATTGCTCATCTGGATTTCAAGCTATGTTGGCTTGAAAAATCAAAAAAACGCTAAAAGCTGATTATTTGACCAGCTGTAGTGAAAAAATACTTGGTCAGAAAAATCTGACAAAATTCACAGTCGATCTTTTCAACGTGTACTTTCACTGTGTAAAAGGGCAAACAGATCGAAAGGGGTCAGGGAAATCAGCCGGTCGATTTGACCTGGAATCCCCCATATATACTCTCTAAATCTTTATAGAGTGAATTATCACTACAAAAAATTTAGAGAGTATATAGATATATTTCACGTGTTAAAATTTGCTGTGCAGTGCTGTGTAGTGCTCTAGTCGACGTCTGGCTTAAATCAGCTCGTTTTTAGAGTTAGGCGAATCTATCGAAATAAAGAATAACTTAATAGAGGGTTATAAATCATGTGAATCAATAAACCTTGCGCAAATTCTATCAAATATGGCTTTAGGTGAGTCATTGGTTTCGACAGCAGCATCTAACATGGCTTGTCTCATTAATGCCTCTGCATAAGCAGTTGGATTTGGCGGGTGGCAGTCATGCCGCTCGTACACGTCAACTTGACGATTCGCGACTCCGAAGACCTCTGCAGCACCTCGACATCTAGTGGTTTTCCTCGTCGAACATCGAAACAGGTGTGGCGAGGTTGTATCAATATGATACTCATAGCCCGCGTGTATGTACCGCACGCTATTTTCATGCTTTCCACGAACTTCCTGCATCTGTTCAAAATCGCATGATTGTTCAAAATATCCAGAAACATTAATCAAACGACGGCGAAATAACTTGTCAAATTGACGTGTCAATGGCATCGCGAAGTGACGCAAATTAACATCAACTAGATGAATTATTTTGGAATCAAACGAGGTAAATTGAATTGTATTCCTTCAAAACTAGACACAATTAGGAAAATTTGAATTAATAATTCGAATCAATTGAAGCTTATTGAAAACCTTTCGCCCTTGTGTCCAAAATAACTAATTTGAAATTGCTAACAAGTCACGTGGGCGAAAATGTTTTCTGTTGCTGTGACGTCATGATTGGATAAATATGTGACCAATTTTCATTTATTGTTCGGAATTGTATTTCGTAAATACTTGTTCGATGTACTGTGAGTTAGTCACGGCTAGAAGAGGAGGAAAAGGATATCGGGTCGAAAAATAACCAAGTCTTTGCGGAGCTAATTTTACGTACTTTCGCTTTATTTGGCGTGAGAATTCGAACTGCGCGACTGGACTGTATTAGACCGAGTTCAGGCATTAGAAAAAAGGGATTAGCGAATACAAAGGAATCACCTGTTCGGCTAAGGTGTTTCGAAATAAGAAGTACGTATGTATGTACAAGCACAGAGTTACGAATAGAGATACACATATACTAACACATAACAATCGAATCTCCGGCCGAAACATTCCGCCCGCCTCGACGACGTATCTAGTATAGTGGCGGCGTCGAACCTTTGAAAATAGTAATGATAAAAGTAGCATGACAGCAAGAGATAAAACGTTGGAATAAATAAGGTAAAGCGAAGATTTCATGAACATATGTACAAAGAGTGGTCGAACTTGATGAGGCTGGGTCCGAAGTGATGATCCGTGGCTAGGTGCGAACAGGTAGCGGGCACAGCGGACGTGAATTCAGAACGGCCTCGATCTGGGCGAGCAGAGTTGAAAACTCTTCATAGGTGAACGATGTCTCGCCTACTACTCGTTTGAGGTGAAATTTTACGGATTTGACCGCGGCTTCCCACTTTCCACCAAAGTGGGGAGCGGAAGGTGGATTGAATTCCCATTTTGTCCCGTCATTGGCCAGTAGGTCAGTGAGATGCTTCAGCTCGCGCGATGACGCGTCGAAGAGTCGGCGTAATTCAGCGTCTGCCCCGACTAGATTGGTTCCGCAATCGCTTGAGAGCCGGGCAGGGATTCCACGGCGTCCGGTAAACCGTTTGAAAGCAGCGAGGAAGCCTTCAGTCGTGTAGTCCGTAGAAGCCTCAAGGTGTACCGCCGAGGTAGAAAAACATACGAAGACGATGAGGTACCCCTTGTAGGTGCGAGCCGCCCGCCCTATGCGCGTTTTTAACGTAAACGGTCCAGCGTAGTCTACCCCTGAATGCGAGAACGGACGCGCCGGAAGCGACCGAGAAGCTGGAAGCTGCCCGCTGAGCTGACTCGCGGTGTTAGCTCGCTGTCGAGCGCAGGGAACGCATCGAAGGATGAAACTTCGTACCGGGCTTCGACCGCCGACGATCCAGTACGTACGCCTGAGCGTCGCGAGCATAACTTGAGCGCCGCCATGGAGTGTTTCGTGATGAACTCGACGCAAGACCAGCTGTGTGAACGCGGAATCTCGGGGTAACACGATCGGATGCGTTGAGTCGGGATCTAGACGAGCGTTGGTGAGCCGCCCGCCAACGCGGAGTAATCCGTCAGCACCCACTCGCGGCGTGAGTCGAAGCAAGGCGTGAGAGCGTGGAGGCTTTCCCTGACCAAGCAACTTCAGCTCGGACGAGAAATAAGCTTGCTGGGTAGCTGCTATCCAGAAGAGCCGAGCTGCGTCAAGCTCTTCAGGTTTGAGAGGGAGTACCGAAGCTTCTCGCTTGGTGGGATCGCGCGCGAGTTCCACGAAGCGGCGGCACCAGGCTGTGATTCGTAACAGCCGTGTGAGACTCGAATAACGATCGACGAGGTCCCAGATCGGTGCGATCTCTGCGGTAGTCGCGAGGGCCACGGTTTGTTGTCGTTCTTCCAGGTCGTGGTCATCGTCAAGAAGCGGTGTTTCGGATGGCCAGGAGGTCGAATGCTGAGCCAACCAGGACGGACCCTGCCACCATAGTCGATGTTCTGCCAGCTGCGTCGGCGTGATACCTCGAGACGCGCAGTCAGCGGGGTTATCGTCCCCTGCGACGTGATGCCACCGGGCATCGGGAAGAATCTCCTGAATCTTTGCGACTCGATTTCGGACGAAATCTTTCCAACGTGACGGATGGCCGTGGATCCAGTAGAGCGTAGTCGTGGAATCCGTCCAGAGATGCACCGGTGCCTGGTCGAGATTGAGAACGCGGCGAACACGAGAGATGAGTTGCACGAGAAGTAATGCAGCTGCGAGCTCGAGACGCGGTGTCGTAACGCGGATCGCACGCGACCGTTTGGATCCAGCGGACGATTTTATTCTTGGCGCGACCTTGGCTTTGGCTGTGACAAGCGTAACGCGGATGTTGTCGAAGTCGTCGAGGACTCGAACATACACGACTGCACCGAGCGCAGCGTGAGAAGCATCCGAGAATCCGTGCACTTCGACGCCGAGTGCCGATGGCGATAGCCCGAGCCACCGTGGGACAGAGATCGACTCAACGTTTTTGAGCTGACGTTCGTAGTCCTTCCAACGCTCTGCAAGGTCTGGAGGGAGTGGATCGTCCCATCCCAAGTCGGCGTCCCACAACTCCTGTATGAATATTTTTGCGCGAATAATGACAGGAGCGAGCCAGCCGAGCGGATCGAACAGCTGAGATGTACGCGATAGCACGGTGCGTTTGTTGACGACGCGTGGTTCTCCATCGTCGGTGATCGCAAATACAAAGCTGTCTGTATGTGGACGCTAAGTTAATCCGAGCGTCCGATGACTCGGTCCGGCATCGAACGAGAGAGAAAGAGACGGTTCTCGGGCGTCTGCTGGAATTCGGTCCAGGAGGTCATCACAGTTCGCGATCCACTTCTTTAACGGGAAGCGACCCGAATTGAAAAGACCTATGATGTCCGCGATCTTCGCCCGACCTTCCTCGAGAGAGTGCGCTCCTGCGAGAATATCATCGACGTAAGTATTCTCTTCGATCACTCCCTTTGCTCGCGGAAATCGAGAACCTTCGTCGGTTGCGAGTTGATGGAGCGTTCTGATGGCGAGGAAAGGGGCGCAAGCAAGCCCGTAGGTTACCGTGTTGAGTCGATACTCAGTGACTGGCTTGTCCGGAGAGTCTCGCCAGAGAATCCGTTGAAAGTCTCGATCCTCAGGGTGGATCTGGACCTGGCGGTACATCTTTTCTACGTCGGCTGAGAAGACGAAGCTGTAGGTGCGCCAACGCGTGATGACGTTCGCGAGATCGGTCAGAAGCTTCGGTCCCTCATGCAAACAATCGTTGAGCGACAAGCCGCGATTCGTTGGTTGCGACCCGTTGAAAACAACTCTGTATTTTGTCGTGGAGCTCGTTTGTCGCACGACACAATGATGTGGAAGATAAAAAACACCACGGTTGCGTGACGGAAGCTCGGTCGTCGCGGTCATGTGTTCAAGATCCTCATACTCCTTGAGGAATCCAGCGTACTCGTCTCGTAAGGCCGGATTCAACGCGAAACGCTTCTCCATGCGAGCAAGCGATTTGACGGCTGGAGTGTACGAATCCCCAAGATCTTCGGTTGATCTACGAAACGGCAGACGAACGAGGTAGCGACCGTCCGGATCTCTCGTGTGTGTTGCTTCGTAGTGTCTGTCGCAATGAACCTCTTCGGGCGAGGGTTGCTCTGGTGGTGTCAGCGAGGCCTCTTCCCTGGCAAAAAACTGCTGCACCAGGTCATGCAGTTCGTTATCGGGTGAACATTGAAAACTCCGGGCTCTAGTTCGACCAGATTCTGATGCGGATGTCGACGCGAGGCCAGAAATGATCCATCCAAGTGTGGTTTGCTGAGCGATTGGAGCGGACGTAGGACCTTTTCGAATGCCTCCCTGGAGGATAAGACCGTAGACGTCAGCTCCGAGAACCAGGTCGATCCGTCTTGGTTCTGCGAAGTAAGGATCTGCGAGGTTCAATCCACGGAGATGGGGCCAGTGCCGATCAGCGACCGCCGTCGACGGTAGGTAGCCCGTCAACTTCGGGAGGATGGAGGCCGACGTCTGGGTACCTAGCCCCCCCACTACTTCAAAATTGAAAAAATACTGGTGAGAAATAACGAGCTAATTAGGAGCTATCCAAAAATCCAAATCCCAAATTTTGAGCTCCAACGGTTGAGCAGAGATTACCATTTTTTAGTGGGGGGCCAGGAACGCATGGAGTAAGACCCCCCACCCCTCAGGAGAAGGGGTAGGGAAAAAAAAATTTGCACCCGATTTACGAGCTTTTTACGAGCTTTCGGAAAACCCAAGTCCCGATTTTAGAGCTACAACCCCTAACGAATTACAGCCCTTTTAGATCTGTTTTTTTTTCTCAATTCCTTCTCATTCAATCTTATTACTATATTGAATACCTATGATATCCAGAAACACGTGCAGTGCCAAAATATATCGAGGTCTGGATTTTCGAGCTGCAACCCCCGACGCCCCTCGCCCCCGTACGGGGTGCAGTCAGGAGAGAACTACCCCTGGAACTCGTACGATCGGAACCGGGTTCGCGGCTCATAATTCAGCTAATTACGAGCTGCCGAGATATCGAGGTCTCGATTTTCGAGCTGCAACCCCCGACGCCCCTCGCCCCCGTACGGGATGCGGAGTCAGGAGAGAACTACCCCTGGAACTTGTACGATCGGAACCGGGTTCGCGGCTCATAATTCAGCTAATTACGAGCTGCCGAGATATCGAGGTCTCGATTTTCGAGCTGCAACCCCCGACGCCCCTCGCCCCCGTACGGGATGCGGAGTCAGGAGAGAACTACCCCTGGAACTTGTACGATCGGAACCGGGTTCGCGGCTCATAATTCAGCTAATTACGAGCTGCCGAGATATCGAGGTCTCGATTTTCGAGCTGCAACCCCCGACGCCCCTCGTCCCCGTACGGGGTGCGGAGTCAGGAGAGAACTACCCCCGGAACTCGTACGATCGGAACCGGGTTCGCGGCTCATAATTCAGCTAATTACGAGCTGCCGAGATATCGAGGTCTCGATTTTCGAGCTGCAACCCCCGACGCCCCTCGCCCCCGTACGGGGTGCGGAGTCAGGAGAGAACTACCCCTGGAACTTGTACGCTCGGAACCGGGTTTGCGGCTCCTACTTCAAAATTGAAAAAATACTGGTGAGAAATAACGAGCTAATTAGGAGCTATCCAAAAATCCAAATCCCAAATTTTGAGCTCCAACGGTTGAGCAGAGATTACCATTTTTCAGTGGGGGGCCAGGAACGCATGGAGTAAGACCCCCCATCCCTCAGGAGAAGGGGTAGGGAAAAAAAATTTGCACCCGATTTACGAGCTTTTTACGAGCTTTCGGAAAACCCAAGTC
Organism: Euura lappo; assembly: GCA_018257835.1. NCBI lineage: Eukaryota > Metazoa > Arthropoda > Insecta > Hymenoptera > Tenthredinidae > Euura > Euura lappo. The sequence goes on along the minus strand of JAEUYN010000120.1, from coordinate 399,236 downwards.
CCGATTTTAGAGCTACAACCCCTAACGAATTACAGCCCTTTTAGATCTGTTTTTTTTTTCTCAATTCCTTCTCATTCAATCTTATTACTATATTGAATACCTATGATATCCAGAAACACGTGCAGTGCCAAAATATATCGAGGTCTGGATTTTCGAGCTGCAACCCCCGACGCCCCCGTCCACCCTATCTGAAACTTCAAAACTTCAAAGACTTTATGGGATTTTACGGATTTCAAGAAAAGTTGAGAATAGTTAAAATAGCAGTATTTTAAGAAGCGGAGGAATCATCATCAGTATTTGGCAGGAGCATATTCTCGAGAAAATTACATGGTGTATTCGGTTACATTTCCACTACAAATTACAGCTGTAATTAGCGAATAGAAAAGAATCAATCACGCGAAATATGTCAAACAACGCGAAGTAATTGAGTAACTCAGCCGAAATCTTTTACCCATTACAAATGTAATTATATAGCAATTCATTCGAAATCCATTACTCATCACGATTGTAATTTGTGATGGATTTCTTCTGAATTACAAATTATAGTAGTAATTAGCAATGAAAATGTAATTTATTACACACATACGTAACAATTGTAATGGTTGATGAATTTCGATTCATTTTCAATGTTAATAATTAATAATATTAATTTACCCAACACTGATTACTACCGATGGTGTTCGCTAATATGTAATTGTTCAATAACGCTGTCATAAATAATGCCGTGTAAAATAGTGTCTGAATAAAATCCAATGAGGCGAAAGTATACCCATACCGTCGTATCATTTGAATACATTCTCGATTAGGCACGGGTGTAGGCAGACGAATTAAATCTGTTTTTCAAATATGTATTAGTACGAAATATTGCAGAACCCATCCATGGTTCTGCATCGCAACATTGAATGCTTACAAAAAAATGCCATGAAAATGGAATAAAATATTAAAAAAAAAAAAGTCAAACAAAGAATACAGTATAGGTATCGTATAGATAAGATATACAATCAAACAAATACAATGGAAAAAAGTTTACAAAAGTAGGTATTGTGTAACGTCAAGTCATTGTTTATACACTGTAAACTATAACGTGAACATTCGCCTTAAAATTGTTCGGTATAGTTTTCGCTGCGAGCGTGATATCGTCGTATTGAATCCATGACAGATCTGGTCGGAAGCAGATCGGCGAATAATGTCCGATAGCCTTGCGTTGAGGATCCGACTTCCGAGTTCCACAACCAGGAGGCTTCCAGTGCACCACACCTCTCAACTTATACGGCCGTTTCATGAACGAGAGTTTCAATTCTCTTGGAATCTTGAACAGCTCAATGGTGGCGTTGTTTTCCAGTATGTTTGCAATAGCTTCCAGATTATTTTCGCCCGGTTTTTCCAAGTAAGTCGCCAAAATTTTAGAGTTGTTCACGTCGCAGATAATGAAGCTTTCTGTGGACAATAGTATTTCTCAGTGTCAGGCTTGTAAGAACTCCGAAAGATACAGGTAAGTATTTCGGGGGATTTTTCCGAAGAAATCGGTGTGAATTCTTAATTTAACGTGATTTGATGACAAATGTTTCATTTTATCTCTGAGAATAGGTCGATATTCGAAGAATTTCAGTAGTGGGAAATAGATCTTCATGAAAGTCAACTTAGGGAGATATCGTAGTGTTGAGCTCTATAAAACGTTAATAGTATTCAAACGAAACTGAAGTGGAGGGACATTCATGGTCATTAATATTGGAAATACGCATTCAAAGTGCGTGATTTTTGATCCAATTGTGAAAAAAAAGAAGAATTCTACTGTAAATTGCGGGTAGCACGGCCATTGAAGTAATAGTCCGCATGAAGCATTGTCGAAAACTGTAACGACAATTATACCGAAACGGTGAATCCAATCGACTTCCAATTCGTAGAGTAGTTTCATGTCATCATGCGGTAGACTTCCAGGCAAGCGATTTTTTATTTGTCATTCCGTTTCTAATACTGAAACTACTCTACAAATTTCAAGTTCATCATGGATAAACCTTTTCGATGTCATTGTGTTCGCAGCTTTCAACAATGTTTTTCGCGGACCAGCACCCCAATGGCCGCTACACCAGCAATTTCCATGCTACAGTGGATTTTTTTCTTTTTGAATTAGAGCTACAATCACGCACTTTGAATATGTATTCCCAACATTAGTGACCATGAATGGCCCTCGTCTTCAGTCTCGTTTGAATACGATTAACGTTTTATAGAGCTTGAGACTACGATACCCCCTTAATCAAATTGATTTAAGAACTTACCCGCCGTTGGCGTAGCTGCAGTAGTTCTGATTCCAACGCAGTTTTCCTCGTCACAGTGACAAGTAGGGCCGGATAATACGAAATCTTCCTCGACTAACCCACTGAAGTCCTTCTCGTAGAGTAAGGTTTGATCAACGGATATTGATTCAGTTCCTATGGTTTTTGGTGGACATCCCTCATCACAAGTTGACAATTGAGCGACAGACGGTGTGTCTTTGAATAGTCGACGACATAACTCTTTTATAACAATCTCGCAGTTGATGCTCAAGGTGTTATGGTGAGCCGGCTCCACAGGAAAAATCGCAGCGAGGACCTTAGTTCTCAATTGGTAAGTATTCTTTGTTATACCTTTTTCCGCTGTATCCTTGATCATTTTGAAAAAAAGGTTTTCTTTGGCTAATCTAGGACATTCATCTCGGAAATCAACGCTGTCAAATATTGTAGAGAGAAAAACTTGGAACAAGCTATCATGACCACAGGTACTCGTGACCGTGACTCTTTTCTTCTGAAAAGAGGTTGCTTTTAAGGTCAGCGAGCTACCATTTTTCAAAATCGGCACTTTTGTTATTTTGTCGTGCAAAAGGAACTCGTTCCGCGCGTAGCTCTTCTGGGTATATCTCGATGATTTCTTGTTCGGAGGTTCATCTTCCGCTTGTCCTCTCCATCCTTCTTTTTCCCGAGAATTGACGATGATTGTAATTGTTTCTTGGGGAATTTTCGAACACGGACTGCACATTAACAACTTCTCACCATTCTCCTTTTCTCGCGGTCTTTTCAAACTTTTGTCAGTATCAGCAACCCATGCTTTACAAATTGTGCAAGTGTTTCCTGTATTCTGTTCCTCGTGCATGATCCCAGCATCGCAGTAGTCGTCGTCGATTCGTTCATTGGGAGACTCAGCAGTGGTGAGTTCGTTTAACCTGGCAGAAGAATCTGGTGTACAGTGTCCCGTAGTTACAGTCGTACCACAGTCATTGAGGCACATGTCAATAGCGGAAGCTTGAGTGTCGATTTGCTGATTAACAGTCTCACCAATAACGACTCCGTCTGCTGTAGTAACAGAATCTGGAGTGTTAGTTTTGGCCATTGCAATCTTCATACGCCCGTCAAGATATTTCACGTGTTTGGCTATAAATATGTCAGCTCGCATCGGCAATGTCTCGTTCGCAAGTAGTCGTGTCTTAATATTGTTGAATTCTGATTCAACAGCTGCACTAGAGGCAGGAACTCTGCCATACCCAAACCGATCGCGACAAACGCAAGACCACAACGGGATCCACTTTATGTCCTTCAGTAAGCGATCAGCGAGTTGCGGAAGATAGTGCGCGTTGTCTCTATCACCCTTATCACTGGATTCCAATAATGATGAGACTTTATCATAAAAGATCATAGCCCACTTAGTCCACAGGTTACCATCACTCTCCTCGTCCTCCGTTTCCTCGTCACCGTCGACGGCATCATCCTCCGCATCTTCAGCGGTAGTTTCACCCAGCAAAAGGTCAAACATCACACCCTTCTGTACTTCACACAGTGACGGCTTTCCGTCGATAAGAATTCCTTCTGTCTTGCACCGCGCTATAGAAAGAATGGCATACAAAATCTCCTCTGCTTTGGGAATGGAACGTGCAAGTATTAGCTGTCCGATCGCTGCCATATAAAATTTTTTAACTCTTGGGTTAATGGCTACTTTCAAGAAGTTAGCGTAGGTCTTGATGAAGTGTGCGACGTCAATACGAATATAGCACTTGGGTAATTCGGAGGTTCCCCAACACCTGTCAGCATATTCGTCGACGGAACTACAGCTTATGAACCTGGCTATGCCCAGTAACAACGCCTTCGACGCATCGCAGGTGAATTCTTTCGGAGGAGGCACTCCAGTACGCACCCACTCACATAACGAATGGCATATCCGGGTCGATGTCTGTGATTCGTCAAGCCATTGCATTGCCGGAAGTTTGGCTGAATTTGGCGAGTTGATGACGACTGTGTATAAAAAAATGTGTTTCGACTTGGATTTATCAGGTCGTGTGAGTTTCCGAATGATACCTCCGGTGGCATCAATTGTGACGGAGGGTGGCTCAGAAAGACTATATTGTCTGTACACATTCGACTGCAAAGGGGTCCAATAATGCACGCAAAATGGATTCAGACCAATATTGTGAACGATATACCTAAGCGTTGATAATTGTGCAATAAGGATAGAAGTTATCGTATTCTTGTGCAATGTGAGTGATGCCTGATACTTTTTTTTTGCGTGTCGATATGCCTCGGGCTTATGTAAGTGTGGAGGCTCCGGATCACCTGGGGACATTAATCGGTCAGCTTCTGCTGCTCTGTGGACCTCAGCAGTTGTGTTAGTTTCACACAAATTTTGCCCAATTTCCGACAACACAGGCTCTCGCAGATAGATTTTTCCGCACGTACCACCACCGAAGGTTACCTCACATCTCATTGTGTTCGTGTCAGCCTCAACGTTGAGAGGTTTTATTTGTCCTTTGAGTTTTGAGCCACAATTACACTTGCCGAAGACATCCAATGTATTGTTGTACACTTTATTACGTTTGAAGTGAAAGCCACATTTTTTCTTGATAGCCGTCCAGAGCTTGGTTATAATAACCCTCTGCCACATGCCAGGCCGCAATATTTGAAACTCGCGGAAATGCAGGTGCGGCCTCTCTTTCTCCGTTCTGCTGTACTGCGTTGTTACTATCAACATTTCCAGTTCGGCTTTGTTGAACGTGATATTTATTATTTTTTCGTCATTTTCATCATTTGCAGATAGCGCTGATGAAGCCGTTGACGAATCCAGGGTGCCTGAATGGCCAATATTAAGAGGCTCATCGGGAACCTCTGCCGCAGTCAATTGATCCTTCGGGATTAGGAGATCTCTGACGCCATCCCGATTATTAACAACAAAAGTGTACAAAGCCTGTGGTTGGATTATGCCCTTAACTTCGCGCGAAAGATGATTCCACACGTCATCCAGTTTGGACACAATTGTTCCCGCTTCGGTTACCACATCTGATTTACGTGCTAACACGGCCTTAATAATAACCGCATTGTCCAACTTACGCGGCCGTCCGCGTGTCATTGCTTATCTACGACGGTACTTGACCAGTCGAAATATATGGCATAAGATACACGCATTAACCTAAGTAACGTCCGGTCGATCACAAAACTATTCGATACACATTACAGTCACGGCGATCGAAGATATAGTACGAAAAATGCATTCGCTCCAGACATAGATGTTACCTCTAAAGAAAACCAAAAGCGACTGAATATTATTAGCGCTATTCCCTAATGTATTTATCAGTTTCGGGTACATCAAAAGTATGGAAAATGCGGCGACAACGAGTTGACGGTGCCTTCTCGTATTGCATGCAACAATGTAGTACTCGAGCGACGAAAGTCTTATAATATTTACATAATGTAGGAACTAGATGTAGGTATATCGAACACGGATTGTGATTGGGTAAATGAACAGAAAAATACTTCTCACAAATTAAAAGATAAACAAACATATTTGGTTCACTGATAAATTGAGAATAGAATTTAGTCATACATAATAAATTCTGACTCCGCACCCCGTACGGGGACGAGGGACGTCGGGGGTTGCAGCTCGAAAATCGAGACCTCGATATCTCGGCAGCTCGTAATTAGCTGAATTATGAGCCGCGAACCCGGTTCCGATCGTACGAGTTCCAGGGGTAGTTCTCTCCTGACTCCGCACCCCGTACGGGGGCGAGGGGCGTCGGGGGTTGCAGCTCGAAAATCGAGACCTCGATATCTCGGCAGCTCGTAATTAGCTGAATTATGAGCCGCGAACCCGGTTCCGATCGTACGAGTTCCAGGGGTAGTTCTCTCCTGACTCCGCACCCCGTACGGGGACGAGGGGCGTCGGGGGTTGCAGCTCGAAAATCGAGACCTCGATATCTCGGCAGCTCGTAATTAGCTGAATTATGAGCCGCGAACCCGGTTCCGATCGTACGAGTTCCAGGGGTAGTTCTCTCCTGACTCCGTACCCCGTACGGGGGCGAGGGGCGTCGGGGGTTGCAGCTCGAAAATCGAGACCTCGATATCTCGGCAGCTCGTAATTAGCTGAATTATGAGCCGCGAACCCGGTTCCGATCGTACGAGTTCCAGGGGTAGTTCTCTCCTGACTCCGCACCCCGTACGGGGGCGAGGGGCGTCGGGGGTTGCAGCTCGAAAATCGAGACCTCGATATCTCGGCAGCTCGTAATTAGCTGAATTATGAGCCGCGAACCCGGTTCCGATCGTACAAGTTCCAGGGGTAGTTCTCTCCTGACTCCGCATCCCGTACGGGGGCGAGGGGCGTCGGGGGTTGCAGCTCGAAAATCGAGACCTCGATATCTCGGCAGCTCGTAATTAGCTGAATTATGAGCCGCGAACCCGGTTCCGATCGTACGAGTTCCAGGGGTAGTTCTCTCCTGACTCTGCACCCCGTACGGGGGCGAGGGGCGTCGGGGGTTGCAGCTCGAAAATCCAGACCTCGATATATTTTGGCACTGCACGTGTTTCTGGATATCATAGGTATTCAATATAGTAATAAGATTGAATGAGAAGGAATTGAGAAAAAAAAACAGATCTAAAAGGGCTGTAATTCGTTAGGGGTTGTAGCTCTAAAATCGGGACTTGGGTTTTCCGAAAGCTCGTAAAAAGCTCGTAAATCGGGTGCAAATTTTTTTTTCCCTACCCCTTCTCCTGAGGGGTGGGGGGTCTTACTCCATGCGTTCCTGGCCCCCCACTAAAAAATGGTAATCTCTGCTCAACCGTTGGAGCTCAAAATTTGGGATTTGGATTTTTGGATAGCTCCTAATTAGCTCGTTATTTCTCACCAGTATTTTTTCAATTTTGAAGTAGTGGGGGGGCTAGGTACCCAGACGTTGGAGGCCGATACTTCGCATGAGAACGCTGGGCGGAAGCGAGAGTGTATGTCGATGAAGACCGAACCGTGGGACGCGCGCGGATTTTCAGCTCCAATCCCGATGATTGGCATCGACGAACGCGCGCGTGGTAGCCGAAGCCGCTGCGCGAGAGATTCAGAGACTAGCGAGATCTCTGACCCTTGGTCGAGAAGCGCGCGGGCTTCGTAGGGTGTTCCGCTTTTCGATATAACCCGGACTACAGCGGTGGCTAGTAGCACGGGAGGACGATCCTCAATCGCGATTTGAGCCACGTTGCTCGATGCCGCGTTAACCGACGTGGCAGCTTGAGGCGAGAGCGACTGGCTTCGACCCCCTGCGGATGGGGCTAGCGGGTTGGCGTGTCCAACCGAAGGTGCAGCTATCGGGCCGGGTCCCGGCGCGTGAATAGAAGTGTGGTGGTACCCACCGCAAACTCGGCATCGCTTCTGAGATCGACACGCGTCAATCCGATGCGATCCCAGACAATTAAAGCACAGTTGCTTCTGAGCGAGAACGTCGTGTCTTTCGGCTGGTGGTTTTGCGAGATACGCCGGGCACGTAGAAAGGTAGTGTGCTGCTGCACAGAGATCGCAGGTCGGACCAGACCTCGACTTTCCTGCGACGTGATGAGATCTTCCGGGTTTCGGTCGAGACTTTGATACCGTACCGGAGCGGGTCTGCGCCTGAGTCTGAGCCTGAGTATGAGCACCGGTTGCTCGCTCGAAGGCCTGCAACGATCGCACACGCGAGGTGAGGAAGTTCTTGAGGGTTCCCCAAGACGGTGGGTTCGTGCTGGCACCGAGTTCACGTTCCCATTCCTTAACGGATGCCGCATCCAGCTTATGAACGACGGTGTAAACAAGAAAGTCATCCCATTGGTCAGTCTTCCGGCCGAGAGCTTCCAGGGAACCGATGGCCTGCATCACTTCGGAGTGGAGCTGCTCGATCTCAACCGACGATTCACGACTCACCGGCTTCGCGTTGAACAGAGCATGCAGGGCAGCATCGACTAACACGCGCTTGTTATCGTAGTGGGACTCGAGGTCATCCCACGTTCGTTGGAAGTTTCCCGCGGTGAGCTGGACGTTTTTGATACGCTGCGCTGCGGCACCGGAGAGACTTGACTTCAGATACTGCAGCTTCTCGACGCATGTGAGAGAGGTGCTAGAACCGACGAGCGACGTGAACAGGTCACGAAACTGAACCCATTCTCCGTAATCCCCGCTGAACTGCGGCAGATCGATTCGGGGTAATCGCGCGCCCTGCGAAGAATGCATTGAGTGCGGTGCCGAAGCGCTCGAAAGGGATGCGCCGTCGGTATTCGACTCTGCAAGTTTCTCGTCTAACGAGATCGACATAATTTCTTGTGCGTCTAAAAAACGCTCTTCGCAGATAGCGTATCTGTCGTCAGTGAAGTACGGGAGTGCCTCAGCTTGAGCGCGAACGTCCTGCTGAAGCTCTCGCTTCTGCGAAATAAGCTTGACGTGATTCGCTTGAAATTTTTCCCAATTGGAGCAAAGCGCGGCTAAACGCCCTCGGATGCGCTGCTGTGTTACGTTAGTCGCTCCTACCTTGCGAAGATTTTCCACCGCTCTCGAAATTAGTCCATAGAGACTCAGCTGCTGCTCGATGAGGCTCTCTACAGCGCTTACACTCATTGTGACGAGGTGTGGGTGGACGTGGGATGGAACGCGACGATCACAGTCTGTTTACTTGGTCACACACGCACACGGCAAGGAACGTTTGTTTTCAAACGAAAGTCTGACGGTTCGCGAACATTGTCACCAGCAGCTATCTGTCTGTTAACGGTCCAAACGCGCGAGGAAACACTGATAATCCGTTCACTCAAGTGCACTGATATTCCGTTCACTCAAACTGCACTGAGCACTTCGCGCCTACCGATCGGCGATTCAGTGTCCTCGTAATGTCTATAGCGTGCACGATCGCGAATGTTCAAGCGTACGGTAACCGTCACAATTCTGCACAATACTCTTTTCTCCTCTGATATAACTCACAGTATCCGGCTCGAAGGACCAGAATGTATTTCGTAAATACTTGTTCGATGTACTGTGAGTTAGTCACGGCTAGAAGAGGAGGAAAAGGATATCGGGTCGAAAAATAACCAAGTCTTTGCGGAGCTAATTTTACGTACTTTCGCTTTATTTGGCGTGAGAATTCGAACTGCGCGAGTGGACTGTATTAGACCGAGTTCAGGCATTAGAAAAAAGGGATTAGCGAATACAAAGGAATCACCTGTTCGGCTAAGGTGTTTCGAAATAAGAAGTACGTATGTATGTACAAGCACAGAGTTACGAATAGAGATACACATATACTAACACATAACAATCGAATCTCCGGCCGAAACAGGAATCATTAAGGAAAAAAAAAATGATAACAAGGCCAGTGCAGCCACGTTAAGACAGCCGATCAAGAATAAAAATCATCCCAAGCTTAAGAGCGTATGGAAATTCTATCGAAATTCATCAAAAAGAATCAGTTTACCCGTCGCGGCGTCGGAGACCTATTGAATTGGGATTTCGCACGTATTTTTTTAATTCTATATTTTTGTAGTTTACGAAAAAAGAATTAGGTCGGATTGAAAATTACGACGCTGTGACGTCACCCATGCTAAAGTATAATATCCGTTCATAACTTCGGGAACACCTGTCGCATTTTCGATCGGGACAAAAAGTTATATATCTCATGTCAGCCAAAAAATAAAATCGTAGAGAAATGATCCGGTCGCATTTGAAAGAAGAAAGAATCAGCTTGATTGTAGAACTTCAAAAAAATTTCCGAGAAAATTTCTAAGACCTTTTTAGCACCAACCAGGTGATGTTGAAAATGTATTTTTCTCGCAATTCTTATACTTTCATAAAGTCGCGCGTGATATTTTTGGGACATAACCACAGAAATCTTTTTCAGAAGGACTTTCAAAGGGCGAGATTCAGCTTTGATTTTTTTTTCAAATGTTTGCGAATTTTTTCGCAAAGTTATGCAACTTTTTGTACCGTAATTCAGTTTTTGGAAAATCCATCATAACTCGATAACTATAAAGTTTTAAACAAGCGAACAGGTTAGAATTTTTTCAGAGTTTTTCTGATTTTTTCTTTGAAATTTTGCTGAAATTTTTTCGATCTCATCAATCTGTTCTATGCTCTCACTATAAAATATTATGATCAAAACTTGTGACCTTTTTAGTCAATCTTCAGTAACATGTAAAGCACTAAAAAAAAAATTCAACGAAAAAAAAAATTCTGAAAAAATTCTGACTTGTTCAAAGTCAAATAATACACCTCTTTTTATCCGTGACATTCTTTTTAAACTTCATAGTTATCGACTTACAATGGATTTTCTAAAAACTTACTTACAGTACGAAAAGTTGCATAATTTGCGAAAAATAATCGCAAACATTTGAAAAAAAAAAAACGAAATGGAAGCTGAATGTCGCCCCTTGAAAAGTTCTCCTGAGAAAAAATTTCCATCGTTATTCCCAAAAATTACGCGCGACTTTCTCAAAATATGAAAATTGCGAAAAAAACAACATTTTTACCATTACCTGGTGGGTGCTAAAAAGATCGTAGTGAATTTTTCGAAGAACGATTATGAAGCTAATTCTTTATTCTTTCTAATGCGACCTGGATCATTGCTCTACGATTTTTTTTTTTTTTTTGGCTGAGATATCTAACTTCTCGTTCCGATCGAAAATGCGATAAGTGTTCCCGAACTTATGAACGGTACTGTACCTGTAGCAAAAATGTTGAAATCCAATCACTTGTAACTTTTGCAATTATTGTTTTAACAAAGATTGAAAAATACGACCTCACTATTTTTACTTACTCTAGATTGACGCATATAAAAAGAGACAAAAAATCGATGCAAAATCCTAATTCACTGTGCTGATCCCAATCTAGAAAATGTTCAATTAGTTAAATTATTCATTCTATAGTTGAAGTGAGTATTTCGAAATTCAATTCACTTTCAATTTTTCTCGTCGATTCCAATTAATTTACAATAATTTGCCTGAGCGTAGGATTGATCGAAGCCTGAATCTATTTTCTGAGAATGTTTGATATTTGCTTACGAATCAGGTCAAGATGATAGTAAAGATTACAATACGAATGCTCTCGACTTGGAGGGTTTTTTGTTTAGTTAATTTCCATTAAATCGTTCAATTTTCGTGTTTAGTTCAGTTCATTTTCGCAATTCAGTTAATTTTCGTCAATTCATGCGAGTACAAAAGAATTGTATAGATGGATCTTCATTTCTCAAACAGTATATTTATTTTGATATTTAATGGTCAACGATCATTTTGAGATTCCTATCGTGAAATTCACGTAATTCATGTTCGAGAAATCTATCACAATTGAAAATCAAGATCGTCTCATGGACTCCATGCCGAATACACTTGTAGTCTCTTGAATGCCTTCCACGTTCAAACTATATTGGCATTAGATATATACCCGATGACTTATCTTCATGAAAAATTTCATGAAATATTCTTCACGATAATAACCGGGTACAATTTTAATGTGTATAGGACTAGTGAACTGACAAATCTATTTATCGCAACATAGTAGATGAAAAATACCCAGCGATGACGACAACGTTGCAACACGACAAACAAATACCGGGTTACGGTTACGGGCGTCAGAATAAAGTAGTAGAAAAATATATGCTAATGGCCGAAAATAATCGAGTTTTGATCAAAATCGCTGATTTTTTCATGATTAGTTGAGTATAATCGATTATTCAATTTTTCATCTGAATCGATTCAACTAAGAATCACTGCTTTTTGAAGAAAAAATGGTTATCGAAAGCTTCTTACGAATGAGCATTTTTAGTTGAATTGATTTTAAACTTCGGAAAAAATTTCTAGTAACTGGGTGGAAAAAAATTTGAAAAAAAAACAAACAAAAAATACAATATACGATAGCCAAATTATGATGTCTTTGTGTCAAAATTTCCGATATTTGTATGAAATTTACACATTACACTTGTATAAAAGAAAATCAAAGTAATTCAATAATCGATTATATTTGGCCAATTGAATCAAGTTATGATTGGTTATTTTTCTATGATCGGTTAATTGATTAATGCATCGATCATTTTTGGTCGCTGTAAATATATTCTACTATTCTAGCATGTGTTGAGGATTTTTGTAAAAACTTGAGTATAAAATAAGATCTTGGATACTAAGCGGAATTAGATTTTTTTTTAAATTAACATCTTTTCCTGAATCCGATTATCAAATAGATCACTCATGAATTATCGACGATTATCAATAGTACGGATAATATAAAAATATTTTTGAAAAACCGTTTTAATATTCACAACCGACTTGACAACAAATAAATAACAATAGACTATTATTATCTTACCGCGAAACGAGGCAATCTCCCCACAACAAAACACTGTGAATAACACTTGCGAAATCGTTTCGACTACAGTATAGCCGGATTAGCCCTTAAAAGGGCTGTTGGTTAGAGACAGGAAGAAGAATAAAAAAAATAACAGATAAATGTATCGAGAATTACTGTATGAAAAAAAACTACAGAGCAACTTGAAGAAATGAACGTCCAAAAAACAATCAAATGGGTGAGAGTAATTAATTCACTGCTAGCCGTACACGATTCACGAGCAAACTGATTTTAGTCTATAGGTCGCGTAGGACTCGTGCATTCCGCGGGGTGTCACCCCGTCTACCGAACTGTGGAGGGCCGAACGGAACGCGGAATGGACCGTCGCGCGTATACATTTCTTTTTACGTCAAATGATGTATTGATAACGAGATTGATAACTTACTAGAGGCTGAAATAAAACACCATGATCTGCAGTGGTATTCTGCCTGTATTCTATGTTTTATAAAAAAATTCCTATGGGCAGTTCCACCTCAAGTGGGCCGAAAAATCACCTCATACTTTTTTAAACCTGTCGAAACGTTTTTATGTAGAATGTAGATAAAAAAAATAAACCCTTATTTTATATTTGGACCAAAAAAAATGATTTAAGCTAGTTACGAATTGTCGAATTTTACTGTAATAGCAGCGCACGGGCAGCTTCGAGAATTAATAACTCCGGCTCCCCATATCATAGAGAGATTATTCAAAACGCATTCCGAAGGTAAGGAACGACACTTTTTTGAAAAAATTTGCAAGTCTAGAACGAATATAGTTTTAATGTTCTTGTGAGCAATTAAAATGTTCATTCATTTTTTTCGCAAACTACTACCATTTTTTAAATGATCAAAAAAATATGATTGCATTCCTTATTCAATTCTTAAGATGAAACAATTTTTTTTATGCGGAAGTAATCTTTCTGAATATTTCATTTCGAATTATTTGTCCGGCGCCGCGTCGAGCTGCCACCTCGGCAGCCACTTCGTTTGCCTCGCCACTACCGCGTCGTGCGGGCAATTATATTCAATCTGCAAACACCCGCGCACTACGGCATTGGTCGAGCCTCGTACGACGCGGTTGCGGCGAGGCGCGCGGCGTGGCAAATCGACGCGGCACCGGACAAATAATTTGAAACAAAATATTTAAAAAGATTCCGCATAAAAAAAATCGTTCCATCTCGAGAATTGAATAAGGAATGCGATCATATTTTTTTGATCATTTAAAAAATGGTAGTAGTTTGAGAAAAAAATCAATGATTCGAATTTCTTGGTATGTAGCACTTGTATTGAACGCAAGGCAAAGTCGTGTACATCATTGTTTTGCCTATATGACGGGTGTGTCACTAGTGTCGTTCATTACCTTCGAAATGCGTTTTCAATAATTTCTCTATGATAAGGGGGGCCAGAGATATTAATTCTCGAAGCCACCCGCGCGCTGCTATTACAGTAAAATTCGATCATTTATAACTAGCGTGAAATTGTTTTTTTCCGGCACAGGCATGAACAAGTCACTTTTTGACGCCAGTTTTCGGCCCATACAGTGGCACTTTTTATGGCTAGCCAGAAAAAATTTTTGTCGCGTAGTTGTCATGCCCAGTTCCTGACTTTTGTTGCGCAGTACGAACTGCGCATCTCAGAGCTGCCACACAAAAGTATTAAACGACAGTTGATGAGGAGGTCGTAGTGTGGACCTCAACTGGCGTCAAAGTGACTCTTCATGCCTTTGCCGGAAAAAATATCGTATGAGGCGCGCCCGTAAAGTAACTGTTCGGCGAGGTTATGTTTTTAGTACTCTCCGTTGGCTTTACCTTAGGCTCGCCTTCGGCTCGCCAGGTAAAACCACCGGCTCGTACGAAAAACATAACCTCGCCCGAAAACAGTTATTTTACGGGCATGCCGCATAATATACTATTTCGTAGAAGGGAATAAATACGTTTTTTTTTTTCACATACATTTCGCTTCGAAAAAGTTTCAATCGATTTAAAAAATACGAGGTCAAAAAAGATCTAAAACCGGTCCACTTGAAGTGAACTTGCCTCTATACATATGAAAAAGCATGGAATAAAATGAATGAATTTTAAAAATTAAAAAACTTCAAATAAACCAGAATTTCTGGTCAAATAGATGCTTGAGACGCTGTCAGGACGATTGGAGATAGAGCAAAAGTGTATGGGACCGATTTTGTGAAGCAACACGTAATGACGTATCTTTTGTGTTGTAAAATTTCTTACAGGTTATACGTGTAGTACGCCGGAAATAACTCAACAATCGTGTGACACAATGATTTTATAGGACTAAATAAATCAAATTGATTCATCTTATTAAATATTTATATAATTAACATGTCATTGGCTCATGAATTAATTCTAATTCACCTGAATTATTGAGGATGAACTGAAATAACAAAAATAAATTAATTTGATTTATTTATTTCACATACATTTTTTATGCAATTTCATTTTGGCCCTTCACATTTTTTTTCTAATTCTAATTTAAAAAAAAAAAAAAAAAAAATCACGATCGACGGAGGATTGGGAATTGAGGATTGCCGTTTGGCTTTCTGAGTAACTGCTCTTTACCATATTCTTCTTTTTTCTAAATTAGGGTAATTTCTTGGTTA
Organism: Euura lappo; assembly: GCA_018257835.1. NCBI lineage: Eukaryota > Metazoa > Arthropoda > Insecta > Hymenoptera > Tenthredinidae > Euura > Euura lappo. The sequence goes on along the minus strand of JAEUYN010000120.1, from coordinate 384,014 downwards.
TGCTTCAAGTAAGAAAAATTTAGAGGTTATGTAGCCTCGTGCTTTTGCGCAAAATAATTTGTTCTCTTATACTATGTATTAGGGTGGCAATATTTTGACCTCAGTTTTTCGATTTCAAGTCTCACCCCAAAAAATGATAATTTTTACCAAGAAAACAAACCCCTCCAAAGATAAACGTAATTGAAAAATTTTTAGAGGTCGCTCAAGGGGGTCGAAAAATCGAGCTTTTACCTGTAAACCGGTTTTTTAACTTTTTTATTTCGGGCCTCTCACCCTCTGAATATCTTCATTCTCCAAATTCATGAAGGTGTTCCAAATTTCACTAAAAAATATTAATGTTTAGAGGTCGCTCAATACCTCCAAACTAAATTATTTTGCCCAAATGTGAAAAAAAAAATTTTCAATAACTCCGACCCTCACCCTTTACATTCACTCATACTTATCATCTCTCAAAGCACACCAAATTTCAATGGAATCGATTCACATTTAGGGGTCGCTCAATCAATCTGAGAGAAATTTCTCGGGTTTTGAATAATTTTCAACCACAGCTACTATTTAACAATGAAACTTTGATCATCAACGGTGTATTAATTATTTTTGGATCAACGTAAGTTAATCAACAAAGGTTTGCAATGATAATCGGGGCAGGATCGTTTCTACAGAATCCGTTTCTACAGATATCGTTTCTACAGAGCTCGTTTCTACAGAGTTCGTTTCTACAGAAGATATTGTCAATAAAGTTCGTTTAGCATTCTGGCCCCCAATTTACACGTATCGCACTACAGGCTCGTTTCTACAGAAATAATTTTCACAATTGTTCGTTTCTACAGAGTTCGTTTCTACAGAATTGCAGCTGCAGCTCGTTTCTACAGAATTCGATTATAGAAGTTCGTTTCTACAGAATTCGGTCCTAAAAGATCGTTTCGACAGAATTCGATTATGGATGTTCGTTTCTACAGAATTCGGTCCTAAAAGATCGTTTCTACAGAATTCGGTTCTGAAAGTTCGTTTCTACAGAATTCGGGTCTGGGAGATCGTTTCTACAGAATTCGGTCCTAAAAGTTCGTTTCTACAGAATTCGATTATGGAAGTTCGCTTCGGCGAAGAGACGATTCGTATGACACATACACATGATACAACGCAGACGGTGTTCTATGAAGGGTTAGAATAAGTTAGGCCAGCCACTGAAGGTTAGAAAAAGTTAGACCAGCCAAGCATACAACACACACACACACACACATGATACAACACAGACTGTGTTACCCCGAAAATAGAAGCATTTTCAATGCTAAAATGAGGTGACCTGAATTAATTCATAGCCGCCATGATAACGAAACGGCTCGCGCCGAAACGTCCCAGCGCCGAGAGGATTCGCGCCGAAACGGCTGACGTCGAAACGTCCTGGCGCCAAAAGGACTCGCGCCGAATCGTCCGCGCCAAATCGGTCAGGCCGAAACGTACTGTACCCTCCAGATCCATCGCGTCCTAGTTGATCCTGGCGTCCAGGTCTACCGCGTCATATTTCCTGGCGTCCAGGTGTACCGCGCCATAGTTCTGGGTGTCCAGGTCTATGGCGCGATAGACCTGGACACCCAGGACTATGGCGCGATAGACCTGGACACCCAGAACTATGGCGCGGTAGACCTGGACGCCAGGAACTATGGTGCGGCAGACCTGGACGCCAGACCTGGAGACCGAGGTGCAGGAACTAACACCAGAAACTATGGCGCGATAGGGTGTCAGAAATCAAGGCCTACATACAGAAACGAATTCTGTAGAAACGAACTTCCATAATCGAATTCTGTAGAAACGAACTTTTAGGACCGAATTCTGTAGAAACGATCTACCAGACCCGAATTCTGTAGAAACGATCTTTCAGAACCGAATTCTGTAGAAATGAACTTCTAAGACCGAATTCTGTAGAAACGAACTGTTAGATCCGAATTCTGTAGAAACGAGCTGCAGGTCCGAATTCTGTAGAAACGAATTCTGTAGAAACGAGCTTTCCTATTTAATTCTGTAGAAACGAGCATCCTTAAATAATTGGTCTGTAGAAACGACTTTTCAGCTGGATTTCTGTAGAAACGGGCCTATACTAATTCTGTAGAAACGATCTTTGTCGACAATATTTTCTGTAGAAACGATCTCTGTAGAAACGAACTCTGTAGAAACGATGCTCTGTAGAAACGATTCTGTAGAAACGGTGTCGACTCGATAATCTAATAATAACAGTCCAAATATAATATTAAAGAATAACAGGTATAATATTTTATTTGAAAATACTCAATTATTTTAGTATTGTGTGTTGAACGATTTTTGTTCCTAATAACCTTTATAAATTAACTTACGTTGATTCAAAAATAATTAATACACCGTTGATTATCAATGTTTCATTGTTAAATAGTAGCTGTGGTTGAAAATTATTCAAAATCCGAGAAATTTCTTTCAGATTGATTGAGCGACCCCTAAATGTGAATCGATTCCATTGAAATTTGGTGTGCTTTGAGAGATGTCAAGTATGAGTGAATGTAAAGGGTGAGGGTCGGAGTTATTGAAAATTTTTTTTTTACATTTGGGCAAAATAATTTAGTCTGGAGGTATTGAGCGACCTCTAAACATTAATATTTTTTTGTGAAATTTGGAACACCTTCATGAGTCTGGAGAATGAAGATATTCAGAGGGTGAGAGGCCCGAAATAAAAAAGTTTAAAAACCGATTTACAGGTAAAAGCTCGATTTTTCGACCCCCTTGATCGACCTCTAAAAATGTTTCAATCACGTTTATCTTTGGAGGGGTTTGTTTTCTCGGTAAAAATTATCATTTTTTGGGGTGAGACTTGAAATCGAAAAATTGAGGTCAAAATATTGCCACCCTACTATGTATTCTATGTTTAATTTTGTTCTAACAGATAATAAAAATGTTTTTCGTCTGAGGAGGGCCCTCTCCAGGGCCGAAACGTCACGTTTTTGTGAAAAAAACTGTTTACGACCTTCATATCCAAAAACCTACACACGATTGTTTTCTATAAAATATTTCGTAACACCTCTTTGTTAAAATCTTATACCTACTTCACCTTTATGATACTCCATTTTTAGAATAAGAACAGCATGATATGCAGAAATTTGCAAAAATTGTAACAATCAGCACCTTTAAATTTGTAATATCTGAACCGTTTGACCGATTGCTCAAAATTGTATAACAACTTTACCCTTCTAAAACTAATTGAAAAAAAAAACTCTTGAAATTCACCAAAATCATAGCAATTGCATTTTTTTTAAAATTTGAATGACATTTTTATTCGGCAATATACGAACTTTTTGACCGATTTTGCAAAATTTTATACCGACTTTATTTCCATAAAACCCTATTTGATGAAAAAAATTTGCACGAGATTTGTGACGTCATATGGTAGTCTGTAGAAGTATTTTACTTAGTGACGCGAGAACGCAGATGTGAGTATTGTATTCACAAACTGTTCTGTATTCTTTGACATTTTATTGTGGCTCATGTTCGAAAATTCTCTTACAATTGTCATTTGTATAGTAACGCTGGTTGAATCTCCCGCGCGGCAATTTTTATTGACCAATGAGATCAGTGCGCCGACCATAGCGGTCCCTGACACACCCACACAGGCGCACACCCACACGGACGCGCACACGTACGCTCCGCACACTTGCTGACAGGGATCCTCAATCGATAATTTTGTCAATATTCGGTCGTCGTTTTTCGACAGTTATACAATTAAAAAAAAAAAAATGTCTCCAGAAAGTTATATTGGCTGGGGCATTCCATGTCAACTCGACCAATGATTTTCCCTCACTATATTTAATTTGGTTCATCATTTTTTATACGATTATGCGTACTCGAAAGTGGTCTCCTGAATTTTTCAGATTTTTCCCACCAACCGTTAATTTTTCATGATCATTCAAACCCATCTCAAAATTGGTCTCTTTTAAAGATCTAAAAAAATTCTAGAAATCTCATTTTTTATTCTAATCATTTAAACACCCGCTCGATGATGGGCCGATTTTTTCTTTTATGTTTCTTCATTTTAAACAAATAAAACGTCATGTTTCAACTTTACAAAAATTCTCCAAAAATTACAAAAATTCATGAGTCTTACGTCAGAAGATTCAGAATTGACCACAAAATTTGTTGGAAATTTTTCGAGAAGTTTCTAACGTTGAAACATGGCGTTTTATTTGCTCAAAATATTTAAAGTGCTGAAGAAAAATATGAGAAAAAATCGGCCCATCATCGAGCAGGTGTTCAAATAACCAGAATGAGAAATGAGATTTTCGAGAATTTTTTTTAGATTTTTAAAGAAAGCCGATTATGAGATGGGTTTGAATGATCATGAAAAATTAACGGTTGGTGGGAAAAATCTGAGAAACTTCAGGAGACCATTTTCGAGTACAGATAATCGTATAAAAAATTGTAAAGGAAATTAAAAATAGTGAGGGAAAATCATTGGTCGAGTTGACATGGAATGCCCCAGCTGTTAGTAAAGCAATATGTGCCAAAGAAAAAACCGATATATATATACGAATTAACCATTTTTTTTTATTATTCGAAACTTTGAAGCTCATGCCCCCCATTTGAATCATTCTTCGCTCATTTCTCCCTCATAATTGAAGATACGAAGATGAACATAAAATACTTTTCTACGTATTTTTTCGTCACTACCAACATGGTTTCAATTATTATTTGATAAAGTTATAGAGTTCCGAATTCAACGGTTTAAAAATGTTTTTATAATGATTTCGAGGGTTAATAAAAAATAACTATCACCATTCAATTCAGCATCATCGAATTACCCTCAGATTTTTTTCAAACGGTGAAACAATTTGAGCAAACGTTTCGGTAACAGAAGAGGCTGATTTTCAAGTTTCTGCGGTCGTTATGTGTCCGAATACATTACATAGTGTGTATGTTGATTCTGTTTTTACGCAATCCTGCGATATCGAATTTTGCATACTTTTTCGAGTCTGAAAAAATCGACGGGTCCTAAGAGAACAGACGTAACTCAGCGGGCAGTATAAAACGGACGTAACTCGCTAGGCCGGCTAGAAGGGACGTAACTCGCCGGACGGGCTAGAACGGACGTAACTCAGGAATTAATAACAAAAGAAATACAATAGAAATTTTCCGAGTTACGTCCGTTCTATCTTGCCCGGCGAGTTACGTCCGTTCTAGCCGGCCCAGCGAGTTACGTCCGTTTTATACTGCCCGCTGAGTTACGTCTGTTTTCTCAAGACCCGTCGAAATGTGATATGAGTTCACGGAAAAACATTAAATTATACATGTTTCTCAATTTCGTATGATTTTATCAAATTTTATTATACGTTGGACACAAATAATTTCATATTTCTATAATCTTGTAAACTCCGAGAAAATTTGAACAGATATTGTATGATGAAATTGTAAAGAATTTAGTCAGATCTGATAGAATCTGATCGAATTCTTCAATCATACAAAAGTTATTTTTCCCTGGGATGATATAATTTTGAGCTTTGAAATCGTGAAATAGCAATTTTCTAATGAAAATGTATTAATATATTTGGATTTGGCAGTCTCACTCAGTGATCGATAGTACGATACACACTTCCGTGTAGTAAGCCCATAGATACTTACTCGAAATCTCTTCAGCAATATAGAAACCACTGTTTCAAGTTTTTGTACTATGTCGTACCTATGTCAGTCCAGATCAAGGGACTTGAAAAGCCAGGACATGCATGGTGACAAAGATCCCCACGTTCACTGAGATTCGATTCACCATCTAGAATCACCCAGTTTACATTTTTTACCTTGATAGCTATATTTGAATTCAACTTCCTCAAGAATCTTAGAATTCTTATGCGCGTCGGTATCAAATGCTAGAAACCGCTTTTTATTTTCAAGATACTAGGGGCTCCGCCCCTCCGCGCTTCGCGCGGCAACCCCGCTCGGCGCTGCGCAGATCACTTTTCCCAGAAATGACTGGCCTCACTTTTTCTAGCCTTCAGTGACTGTCCTAACCTTTTCTAACCCTTTTTGGAACACTCACCCTTCCTAGGAATGGCTGGCCTAACTTTTTTTAACCTTTAGTGGGTGTTCTAACCTTTTATGACCCCCTGCGTGCTTCGCGCGCCTCGTTGTTCGGTGTTTCGCACCTCATGTGTAGAGAGAATGGATGTCAAAAATACACCAGGAACTATGGCGCGATAGACCTGGACGCCAGGAACTATGGCGCGATAGACCTGGACACCCAGAACTATGGCGCGATAGACCTGGACACCCAGAACTATGGCACGACAGGAACTGCGATAGACCTGCACATACGCATACACACACACACACACACACACACATAATAATAGAGAGGAAAAGGGCACAGTTACCGGCTCGTGAAATCAACCACCGTCCATAGTTACGTGGCGAACGAAAAAAATACATAGTTACCGTCATAGTTACGAAAGGATTTTTTTATATATAAAGAGACTATAGATGCGTACAGATAATGAGACTTTTCATAAGCACATGAAATCTAGTAAAAAGTATCCGAATATCAATCAACTCGACCGAAACAGATGAGGTGCAGGATCCTCTGTTTTTTAACGGGATCTCTTCTCTTCTTTGCTGGATAAAAATGTAGAGGATAATCACTGAAATCGTTGACTTTTTCTGAGTATTTTCAATTTACACTACACACATGTGGGTGTCATTCACTAAGCATACCGAAATAGTTCGTACCGTGCAATCTTATCCGTCAGATAAGCGTTACAAATCTTCATGGAAATTTCCTGAAAACTTGGAAAACATCTGGACGGTCACACGGAATGGTTAAAATACCGCTATTGTAAATGCAATTTCAGACCAGCTCGGTTCAGCCAAAAAGCTCATCGCTTTTTTTGCGTAAGGCACGATCGTACAGTGTTAGTTTGTCTGAATATGGTATTCAAAACGATTGTATTTCACGGCTCGCTATGATATCTTCAAAATCGAAGAAGTAAGTGACAGCCGTTTCTAAACCGGAATTGGGATTCAGTGCAGAAATTTACTCGCACATCCTCGGGTTATAAACCGTATTCTTTGTAAATTTCATGAAAATCGATTCGTTGGTTTCACTGAAATCTTGTTTACAAAAAATGGGGGGGGGGGCATACGATACTCTTGAAAATGCTATGTACACATTGAAAAAAAATGCACGGAGCTGAGAAACGGTGGTACACTTCATAAAATTTATGACATCATCGGGAAGCCAAGGCCTAGGGATTGGCGAGAATAATTCACTCACTCATAGGTGAACATAAAATTGCCCCAATTTCTCAGCTACGTTGAGCTGAGAAATTGACGAATCATCAAGAGCTGATTATTTGACCTAGGGAGAATACGTGACCGAAGAATTCTGATAAGATTCATACATGTAATAATTTCATCGCAAAGTCCGATTGTGTGAAAGGGCAAAAAGATCGCAAGCAGTAAAATAAAATCTCGTTTAGTTTCATTCAATTATTCTCATAATAAACCATCATGATAGTGAGAATTCGTGCATAGTAAGATCGGGGAAAAAATTGTCAGAAGCTACCATGGTATCCCACACTGTGAAATTACATGATATTATTCATAATGATAATGATAATGATAATAATATTAATAATAATAATAATAATCATCATGAACAGATTTTAACCGAAATCTGTATAAGGGAGCCCTCTCTCCCTCCAGTACCGAAGGGGTCTCGTACCGAATTCTGTAGAAACGAACCTCCTCTACAGAATTCTGTAGAAACGAACCTCCTCTACAGAATTGTGTAGAAACGAACCTCTTGTACAGAATTCTGTAGAAACGAACCTTTTGTACCGAATTCTGTATAAACGAACCTCCAGTACCGAATTCTGTAGAAACGAACCTCTTGTACAGAATTCTGTAGAAACGAACCTCCAGTACCGAATTCTGTAGAAACGAACCTCCAGTACCGAATTCTGTAGAAACGAACCTCTTATACAGAATTCTGTAGAAACGAACCTCCAGTACCGAATTCTGTAGAAACGAACCTCCTCTACAGAATTCTGTAGAAACGAACCTCCTCTACAGATTTCTGTAGAAACGAACCTCTTGTACAGAATTCTGTAGAAACGAACCTCCAGTACCGAGTTCTGTAGAAACGAACTCTGTAGAAACGATCCTACATGGACTAAGTCTGTAGAATCGAACTTTGTGGACATTATCTTCTGTAGAAATGAATTCTGTAGAAACGAACTCTGTAGAACCGTATTCTGTAGAAATGAACTCTGTAGAAACGATCCTACATGGACTAAGTCTGTAGAATCGAACTTTGTGGACATTATCTTCTGTAGAAATGAATTCTGTAGAAACGAACTCTGTAGAACCGTATTCTGTAGAAACGTACTCTGTAGAAACGTACCCCATTCGTCGTCTCTCGAGAAATCGCAACGACTGTTCTTCGCGATGGGAGCTTTAACGAAAATGATGAAAGAAGATATAGCATTTTTGCCTAAAAATTTTATCATCATGTACGCTGCGAACGAAATCGATGAGGTGTGGGACAAGCTACCTGAAAATATGAAAACGGACAAAGACATCGCTGGGTACCACAGATGTCAACTACATACCTGGCAATCGGACTACGATGGTGATACGTTCGATGGAGCTAACCCTCTGATTAAAAACTGTGCTCAGTGTAAAATTGTGTAGAAACTATATGAATATATTTTATTATTTTACTCATTATCATTTTACACGCTTTTTGTATCTTCATCTATGATTGAAATAATAATAATAAAATCAAATATATTTTAAGTAACATGTATGTTTTGCCTTTACCTATGTTAAACATTCCATCAATCCCTGAAAAAAAGTGATATCTGTAATTAGAATAATATTAAATATCGGAAATCGTCTGAAAGCTTTCGGAATGTTTCGAGATCTTTCGAGACCTCTTGAAAATTCATTCGATATGTTCAGAGATCTTCCGAGATGTTGCAGAATCTTTCAGAAATCATTTGAAATCTCTCGGAATTATCCGACTGAGATGCAAGTAAACCAAGCGCAATCACCCGAAATCCGAGGCGCGCAAGCGCCGACCCGCCGGAAACAAAGACGGCGCTCACGACGGTTAGCAACCTGCGGAAACCTGCAGACGGGTGACGTCATGCGTCTGCCGGGTCATGTCATAAATCTTCCCTCAATCGGGTGAGGGTATCGACCCTTCCGGCAAAGGAGCTACCGCTAAGGTGTCACCAGGTCAGGTCATCCACCTTCTCGATGACGTCATCGATGTTCCAGAACCTTCCAGAGCCTTCTGGACGATAACGTCATCGATAATGACGCAACACTTTCAGGCAGAAACCCCGCCCCCTTATCGATACCCCCACCCGTTGCAGAGGAGCCAGAACTCGAACCCCGCCCCCCTTACCGCGACCCCCCTTGCCTATGAGCCAGAAACCTCCTTGCCTATCTACTAATAATGTTTTTATAAGAAATTAACTTTTTCCCACCTCTCTTGAATTTCCATATTTACGTGTTAAGTATTCCTTTACGTGCATTCTGTACTGGGTATCATTATATGTTACTCACAGACACAATAATTTTATTGAAGCAGTCACAAAATTACCAAAGCAATTACAGGCATTATGAGCTCAAAGTACAGGTTGTGAAACGTTTTTTAAGATCTCACATCGGATTCATAAGCAGATTTTTGAAAAATCGGATTATTGATCGAATTTATTAAGAAATGCGACTTTAAACCGACCGTAGTGCAGCCGCCATTATGTTTTCACTAATTTTGATATCGGATTCGTAATCAGCGACCTCGAAAACGTAAGTATACGAAGTTTGCCAAGGTTCCGTCAATTCTCTTATAAAATAGGTCCTCTGGTAAGAATTAGGGACCCCGCAGCGGACGTTTGAATCAACTGCGCATTGGCGCGCATCGCGAAACCCGAGCGAGCCGCCATGTTTTTCCCGAGCGATCAGCTGACGGCTTGTCGTAAATTGATGAAAATTCACTTAAAAAATTCATAGTAAATCAACCGTGCATTGTCTACCATACTTTTTCATAAGGAATCGACAGCAAATTTTCGCCGCTACGAAATGCTCGCTTCAGTTTTTTGATTGAGTGAGTAATATTGGAGAAATCAATGCCGAAAATCCGTAAGTTTGAAATCTCCGGTTGTTTTTAATTAATTACAAATCGCGCCGGGAAAACTGAGAGGATACATTTTGATATGTTAACGAGGGGGCCGTTATCTATCGATTGGTGCATCTTTCATCCCCTGAAACCAGATTTCCGAATACACCATGTTAAAGTGTCTAGATTGACTGGACTACACCGTAGATCCAAGGCATCGACAGAGAATTCCCTCTCCGTAGGCTTGAGGCGGAGAATCTAGTCTCCGCAGATCCAAGGCATCGACAGAGAATTCCCTCTCCGTAGGCTTGAGGCAGAGAATCTAGTCTTCGTAGACTCATGGCGAAAGAATTGAGACTCTTTGATTATTTTTCAATGGTTCATAAACATCAGAATATTCCCTATTATACTTCTAATAGTCTTAACCTCAATCTAACCATAAAATTTAAATCGCGCTTTTCGGTGCGTTCAAACAAAATCAAGTTAGCTTAAACGAGGCATGGTTGAAATTCCCCTCTGTGCGGGTCCGAACACCGAGAACCAAAATTAGCTGGCCAATTTTCAGCGACACATGTTGTATAGGTATTCAGTTTTCAGATATTCGTTTTATTCGGGTACAACATGAAAATGATTCCGTAACTACAATAATTTTCTTCCAGCCTATGTGGCTGTATGAATAGTGATCAATTTCGTATCGATTAACATTCAGTCAAAAAAACAAGAATCCGTTGTCGAGTTTCATTAACAATGTATCCTGATTTACTACGTACTTACCGCTGAATCGGTTGATGACATTTTCATCCAGGCCCCACGTTTCTAACAGGTCTCGGCAATATTTATCAGCCATCGCTGAACGATGAGCGATAAATCGTATAAAATTCACCAGTCCGAGTCCGAATGCTAAGAACGATTCCGTGGCAGGGGGCAGTTACCACGAAATGGCGTCTAGCCGGTCTAGCGTTTGGCGCGTACCGGATGTCTTATACGATGCCGGATGTTCGGAACTGCGAATGTCCTAATTCCATTGGCTGGCTTGTTTTTTCACGAGGCTCCCGCAGCTGCGCACTACTTGCTCTGACGCAATGCACGGCGGGAACGGCGTCAACGTGCAGAATCAACCATGCCGTCGGTTGACAAAACGGTTGTTGCGGGGCTCCGGCAGCCGTGCACTGCCTCCCCTGACGCGATACGCTATAAGGGTGCACGGCCAAAACAGCAAATTCAACCATTCCCTTGGTTGTTGAGTGCGCTTCACGCGTTTCAGCAGCCACCACCGGCGCTATGCGTGGAACCGCGGTTATGATATGGAATAAAGATTATTAGACTGCATTGTGTAAACGTAGATTACATCAACATTAAGCGTTGCGTATAATGTAATATTTGTCTATAAATTTATATTTGACTGAAGTGTAAATTTTATATGTATGTAGGAATACATGATTAACTTTCGGCCGAGCAAGGTTAAATCAAAGTTTACATCAGAGACTGTAACAGTTCTTCGATTTAGCTTATTGGACAATGGAAAGAATGTATATAGCTTTCTTTAGGTTTACTCATGCAGCATTATTTAGCATTGTATTTTGTGATAATATTATATACTATATAGCGCTCTGATCACGAAATAGACAGTTAGCTGCCAAACGCGAAATTTTTTGCTTTTCCTAGCAACGGATTTATTTGGAGTCACTCAACTTCATTCGGTGGACATGCAGTGCTTTTGCATGAAAAAGTATATGGGGCGTAGGAATTTTGTCGTATTTCGGGGAGTAAGACACGGCACAGTATAATTACTGTCAAGTTACGTGCATTGAACTGCAGGAATAAGGTATACGAGTGATTACGGGAAAAAGGTTCCGAATGCAAGTAGGCACCATTTCGGGGTGGCTAAAATTATTTCAGACTTTTCTTTTTTTTTTGTTGTCGAAGTTCACGACATTCTTCTTAGACCAGTGTGATAGAACCATGTACGCGATTGAACAAGCCGGAGATTGTATAGAAACAACGTCAGTCGAAAGCATCGAATTCCAGTGTGATCCGATTCTGTAAAAGTTGTGTCAACCATATTTTTGATCGAACCAATCAATGCGAGCGATGGCATCGGACCGAATCTTCGACTTGCGCGGGCGACAGATTTACTTGCTTCAAGTTGGGCTATCGTTCCAAGCGACCTCAGTTGGGGTCCAAGTATCAGCCTGTGATTGAACGAATCAACGATTGTAGAAACGAAGTCAGTTGGAAGTATCGACTTCCAGTTTGTTTCGAACCTGAAAATAGTTGTGTCAACTATATTTTTGATCGGACCAATCAATGCGAGTGAGGGCAACGGACCGAATCTTCGACTTGCGCGGGCTAGAGATTTACTTGCTTCAAGTTCGGTGCTCATTCTAAGCGACCTCAGTTGGGATTCAAGTAATGTGATAATTCGTGATATTGAATTGTATATGTGAAAATTCGTAGTTCAGTCAATCAGGTGTATGGTTAATTCAATGGGATGTGATGCTCTGAAGAAATAAATGTTTCGTTGTTTCAATCATTGCGATGCGTTATCGAATCATCTTGATGTACAACTTTATGCAACAAAATATTTTGTTGCGGTTAAGGGAGCATTATTTCTATGCAACAGTGCATAATTAGTTTCATACTGTGCAACGGAGCGGTTGAAAGTCATCTAGTTAATGAACAATACCAGTTAATTTTTCTAACCATTCAACGATTTATTCAATCAAATTGAATAAATCGTTAAATGGTTGAACAGTTGAATTAGATAGATAGATTCAAATACATAATCCAATTGATCGAACTAGACCGATTCATTTATATCGACTGAGCATTGTTTCAATAGACCGCCAACGGATTGAAGCAATCAAATTTACCTCAGCTAAATATATTTCGTAAATTCAACGAATTCTTTTTCTCAGTGTATCAGCTATAAACTTTCAATATAACAAAATCGATCCCGACCGTTACTACTTTATAGTGAAATTTACTAACACCTCTATACTCTCAGACGTCTCCAAAATAGATAAACTGTTATACCAAAGAGTCAGATGGGAGCATCTTAAAGAGAAAAAAATTCCAATATCGCCGCTGTCAAAAAGCTTAGGATACGCGAGTCGCAACTGCAGCACTTCAACACCGCTGCGTGCGTTGCTCCCCAATACACGAACCGGGCAAATGTGGAATCCCCAAAGATGCCAGCAATGAACTACTCAAATGTGCCAATTGCGGCCAACACGAACACCCCGCATCCTACGGAAGGTGTCCATTTCTTAAATTTATCTTAAGCCTTGGCGAAAAAAACCCAATGCCAAAGGCAAAACAACAGCAGAAACACCCACAGAATTCACCAGCAAAAAAGTTAACCGCGCCACATCCTGAGCATAAGCACTCGCAGGCAACACCTCTCACCAACTTCCACCACCACACATACCTACCGCCCCACCCCTCATTCCCAACCCCTACCCACACCTCAACAAATGACCGACTGGCTTGAAGAACTCAAATCAGACTCATTGTCAGCCACAATGATCGCACGACAAATAGTTACACAAACATCTCTATAATTTTCCCAAATTAACGAAACAATCGCAGAATACACGGCTGAAATAGAGATACTCTACAACTCATTATGTACAAAGTTAACCAACCCTTAGACACACCCGACTCACGAAACACAACAGCGAACACACACAGAGAAATAAAAATTGCGGGTATTAATACCAAATCCATAATCGACAAAGTAAAAAGATTCGACCTCCACAACTTTATACAATAACAAAATCACGACATGATACTTCTTTCAGAAACGCAATTAAACACAAAATCACATTTGAGAAACATAAAATCATTATAACAGACAGACCTGGGTTAATTGAAGGCGGAGGCACCGCAATGATAATCCGCAACAACATTGCTTATCAAATTATATCTTTACCCTCCTCAGATAAAAACGATATCATTAAACTCACCATAATCAAACTCCCTGACGTCAAGCCCCATAACCTGTATATCATCAGTCTCCACGGAATCAACGACAACGGAAAGATTTCTATAGACGAGTTGCATCCAATATTCGAAGCTTGAAACTCGACAATCCAAACGAAGCCTATATTATCGTAGGGGACTTCAACTCACGACATGAAGACTGAGGCGACCGAGATAACAACCAAAGGGCCGATTCCTTCAAAAATGGGAACGAGATCACCAAATCATGTACAGACTCACAGTTCATATCCCGTGCAAGCTAACCTTCACACCTGCCAATACTTTTTCAGACACATGCCTAGTAGGGGTGCGCGGTATTTCAGTATACTGAAAATATTTCGGTATCTTCTCTCATAAAATGCTTCGGTATTGACATCGGCTGTCAATACCGATACGGAAATATCGTAAATTCGGTAAACACCTAAATACCGAAAAATTATTTCAGATTTTATTGGTAAGTGTTGCCTTTTTCATCGGTAATTTGCCATTTTTTCAACAATGTTTCGATCCCTGCCGATTTTTTCATACTCTAGTGTTCACCGAAATTTCGGTATTTCGGTAAACCGAAACAACCGATTGACAAACCCATACCGAAAATCGGTATTAAAATCCGAATACCGCGCACCTGTAATGTCTAGGTGATGACCGTGTGTCAAATAAAATGGAACTTGATGAAAATTAGTAATGAATGATTTAAAAAATAACAGTGTGCTACACATGACCACAAGCCAACCACAACGTGAACTATGAGACACCGATAAGGCTTTTTACTTACAGAGTGAATACATAGCAGAACGGGATGAGCGTAGAAGTTGGATCAGTGGTTTTACTGGCAGTGCTGGAACAGCTGTGGTCACGCTAGAGAGCGCAGCTCTATGGACCGACAGTCGTTACTACGAAGAGGCGGCTCTCCAATTGTCAGATGACTGGATATTGATGAAAAGCGGCCTCAGCTCTGTAAGTATCATTAGGTACTTTGAAACCTTGAATCTTGATTATAATTTTGATGTCAAATCAATTAAGTCGATTTGGGTGTAAGAAAATACAGCTTTCGGAAAGTGCTTGAGGTTTCGAAGGCAATTCGCCATTCTTTTTCGTCCTGATTTTGTAAGAATATGGAACGGGGTACGGTACGTTTTTTATGGGGTGGGGGGCAAACCCAGAATATGGTAGCAGAACTCGTCTGCTGTCCTATCGTTGATTGAGAGAGACGATGACGGAAAACATGGTGGTCAAAGTTAGAAATGTGTAGATGCATTATCATTATCGACGCGTCATTATCAAGACGTGATGTGAAAGCGACCCGAGTAGTATAACGGTTAATCCTCACTGCAATCCGTCATGGTAACTATCACCATCGTTTACTCCGATTATTTTGTATTTGAGTATGAGACTCATCAGGGCTTCTATAAGGACAAACTAAATCGAAATAAACCACCTAAGCTGAGCAAATTTGTGCAATGCGATATTTTCGTATGGCAAGGATAGATTTCTCTACCTGCTCTACTTGAGAGGACTCAGAATCGATATACTACGTTCGTTTAGTCCCTTTTCCGAAGTCCAGGGGGTTTCTACTAGTAGCAATCTATCTGAGGACTAGTTAATTGAGATTGGATGATACAGGATTGGAAGAATCGTCCGAGGATGCGTGTTGTATGATGTTGTGAGTGAAGGTGAAATGATTAGGTTGAAACAGATTTAATATTGATAGTGAAGATTTCTGGTGAAACTGAACCGAATATTCTCTTAACTCTCCCTGGATTCGAGATTTCAGAATCCCTGTGATTTGATTGTAAATTATATTGGAAGTAATATTTAATAACTTTTAAGCAATGCTTATATTTTAAAGACCGTAGTCTGAAATGGAAGACCAGTGAAAATTTTCTAAGTATTTGAATTGATGCTAAATTCGTATTCTGCAGAGTGGTCCTGCAGATATGTACCTACCAATTTGTCCGAAAGGACTGACCGAAGTGATTCTCCGGAGCTCCACGATTTAACTTGTAGACTCGGTTTTAGTACTACTTTTCGTGTGGCGTAGTCACATTTAACTGAAATTTTGGAGTGGGGACAAGCCCCAGAACTCCTTAGTTTTTGCATTGGTCGCGTATGAATACTATTTACGAGAATTCCGTTCATTTCCATAGGTGTTAATCCCCGTTTATTGTGTAAGTGTTTGACTGTGAAATATGTACAAGTGTGTTCGTCTTTTCGACAGGAAACTTTCCTTATATTTTATCATAATATTTGGTGAAGTTACGTGTAATTGTTAAACAATATTATAAAGTGTAGTGTGTTGTTGTGAAAGTGACGTTGAATTAGTTGAGGTGGTGAAGTTGAATGTTTGTGTGTGTGCTCTTGTCCTAGTTCTCAAATGTCAGTGCCTATAGGTCTGCTTTTGTCTCTAGTCACTATCGCTGTATCTGAGGTTTCTAAACTGTTTGAAATGTGGTTTCTTTCGTATCTCCAAGTTCTTTTTCGTTTGAAGCTATTGTTTGTACTAGTGGAGGGTTGATTATGTGTTTCAATGTCTATTGTTATTTTATTGGTCTTAATTGTAGGGTATCTGATTTTGTGTTGCTTTAAAGGTGAAATCTGTGTGGTTTCGAGCAACGCCGATTTAAACAACGGGTCGAAAGGTGTTTGAGTGCCATGTGCTACCATGCGGTATATAGACTGGGGTGTTTGGACATGGCCACCTTCCCTACATGCCATTCAAGCTCTTCGACACCCATCCATGGGTTGGCTTCTGTCACCCAGACCTGCCGTTCCTTGATGGTTCTAACCTCCAAACACATCCCTGTCTGTGTCTCCACGTCTGTCCTCTTATAATTTGTCTCAGTTTGTGCCCCACTGTTCATGGTGCAATTTTGTGTACTGTGTTATCGTATGCTCTATAAAGGAACCAACAAAAAAAATTGCACACAAAAAAATTATATAAAAGAATATCTCTGCAAGAAAAAAATGCATACAAAATATTGTTATGTGTGACTCATGGGACAAGGAGTGAGGATGTTGTTGTGTTGGTCATGGACCGATACGTTACAGTAGATGTATTTTTGTCGAAACTTATTGTTTCGATTGCAAATTGATATATTAGAAATCGCGAAGCATGGCATATGGGTGTATGAGGTACTTACTCGTGCTGGCCAGCTTCCGGATTCGTGTTGGTGATGGTTTTTTGTTCGGTTGATGTGTTGTTGTGTATGGTTGGAGTGTCCAGAGAGTTGCAAATTGCACACGCGGACGCCATAAACGATCGATAAATGAGCTCGATTCCAGTTTAAGAGTATACGCGGATCGACGTTGACTCGTGAAACTCATATACGAGAGTGACCGTTCTGGCGGTCATACGGGATTACGGTTTTAGTAGCCTCGTTACCCAATGCCATGTGAAATTAGGCGGTTTATTCAAATTTGAATTTTCAAGAGCAAACATTCCGCCCACCAAAATGAATATGTCATTTTCATCTTTCATTTTCCTTTTTTTTTTACGTGGTAGAACGTGGCTGCAGCATCATTCCCACCACCGTAACAGACGTAGCCCAATGGCCTTTCAATTGAGGAGCCAAAGGAAAAAACGAAAGAGAACACGAAATAAATGAATTCTAAGGCTCACTGCGTAGCACAGTGGGACGAAACCCCGAATTCGTGCCCATAATTCCGAAAAGTGAATTTTGGATTCGGAGAATTTTGACCCTCGGGTGGGGTAGAGAAATGATTAGTGCATTCAAACCTCGAAGGGTATGGTCGTCCGTTCCATACCTGGCTCGATACATTAGTTCAAAGTCAGCCTTCGTTGAGAGTGCACGCGGCGAGTGAAAACGTAAGGAAAAACAGTGAACTTCAAAGATCAATAACTCGAAAGTTATTTAAGCGATTTTGATTTTTCAAAATGGATTCTACTCCTGGAGGTATGTAGAAAATATTTCTGTATGAGTTAAATTGAAAAGTCACGTTCATCTGCTTGAAATACGACCATGTTTGGTACCCTGTGAAAACGATATAATTTTCGAGACTTATACTTTCAAATGGACAAAAAGTAGGGAACTTGAGGAGACTGGACTTTGATTCAAGTCTTAGGCTCTAGATCAGTCTTTCAACTATCGAAAACGTTTTAGATCATCTGCTACTTTTTGCTACTTAGCGTAGTTTTTTTGTTAGCGTGAGCGAGTACGCAGCCTTCTACCACGCGCGCGGCCCCGGCTGGCGCGGCGGCCGGCTGACGAGCGTCCGGGTCTACCAGGTGTTCAATACGTACAATAGGGAACTTATACCGGTTTTTAACGTGTATAGGGTGTCCGTAACAAAGTAGTACCTACGGTTATTCTAGAGTCACACTGTTCATGATGATTTTTATTTGTGATTTGGTTGAGGAAAAAAATTAATTTCAGAAAGAATTCAGTTCATCCAATGAGTTTCATGGTATTTTATTAATTGTAGTTTACGTTAAATATTGCAAGTTCTCATATACAAATCAATTTCTAATTTTCTGTTGTTTTATTACAGGGTCTAGTACCGACGATAATTTACTATACACCAGGAGGGAGGTCTTCGTTATTGTGAAAGGGTGTTTGAATGCACCATTCGCCGATTTATTGGAACACCATTCAGCAGAAATTTCCAAGAAAAGTGGACGTTCGGTGGTCATTCGGGAGGATATGAATAAGTATTTCACGACCCTATTTTCCGAAATGCGAACAAAGTGGCAATCGGTCGGCAGGTATCAAGACAAGTTTTACAACAAATACGAGAAATGGCTCGATGGGCACGTGTCCTTTCCGGTACCTGCTCCTTCTCAGAAGACACCTGCAGTGACCGCGACCGCTGCACATGGTCCCCGTTTTAAGGATTTCGAGTCATTAAGTGAAAATTCGAAACGAAGGAAGACCGAAGAGGTCCGTGCAACGTTGACTACAAGCGAGTTGGCATATGCTACTCAAATGAGCCTTCGATCTTCTGGACAACTGGATGCTGCGGAAATTGTGAAGGATGCAACGCAGACGAGTCCAACGAGAGCTTTAAAGTATCGAAAAGCTTTTGAAGCACAACCCGAAGAACCACTATCTGCAGATGAAGCGCTTTCTTATTTGGTGGACCGTCAATTGTCGAAAAGTGACTACCAAACATTGAGATAACTAAGTGTTGAGCGGCATTGTCGTCTGGTTCCTCCGTACTCGAAAGTAGCAGAAGCCAAAAAACTCTGTTATCCACCCCATACGGCTATTACTATTACAGAGAGCAAAGCAGACGTTCAGTTACAGGCTTTGTTGAACCATACTGTCCAGCGTATTCTATTACTTCAACGGGAAGTTATTTCGAGTATAGCAGCTGAGGATGTAAAAAAGATGACCCTCATTTGCAAATGGGGCTGTGACGGAAGCTCTGGACAAAGTGCATACAAGCAGAAATTTGAAGATGACAGCATTTCGGATACAAGTGTGTTCTTCACTTCGGTTGTGCCATTACAACTCGTATCTGTCGATTGTAAATCGAATGCTGAAATTGTGATTTGGAAGAACCCCAGGCCTTCATCTCCACGGTTTTGTAGACCACTAAGATGACAGTTTCTGCACGAAAACACGGATTCAACGTCGACGAAGAACGCTACATCAATGACCAGATAAAGACACTTGTTCCTTACGAAACAATCATAAATCAGAACGAAATCTCAGTTGCATTCCAAATGACATTAACAATGATCGATGGGAAAGTTTGTAACGCATTGACATCAACGAGTTCGGCTCAATGTTGCTACATTGGCTTAGCTATGTGGAGCTACATCCAAAAATTTCAACGACATCGATGCTCTTCTCGAAAGAACAGTCAACGAAGAGAATTTCAAGTTTGGACTATCTACTTTGCATGGGTAGATACGTTTTTTCGAATGTTGTTTACATTTGTCCTACAAAATGAAAATAAAGAAATGGCAAGCACGTACTGAGGAAGAAAAGCGGATTGTACAAGAGAGCAAGAGGGTGGTTCAGAAGAGCTTTCAAACGCAATTAGGACTAATCGTCGATTATCCGAAGCCTGGATTCGGCAGTACTAATGATGGGAATACAGCTCGGCGCTTTTTCGAAAACTCTACGGTGTCTGCAATGATAACAGGTGTCGACGAAAAATTAATCACACGCTTCTACGCTATTCTGCAGGCTATTTCGAGTGGCCATGCGATTAATATCGACAAATTTCGAAACTATGCAATAGAAACTGCACGACTATTCGTACAGCTTTACCCGTGGTATTATATGCCTACTTCGGTGCACAAACTTCTGATCCATAGACCAGAAATAATAGCTCATGCATTGTTACCAATCGGCCAGTTATCTGAAGTTGCTCAGGAAGCTCGGAACAAGGAAATCAAAAGTATCCGAGAAAATTTATCACGAAATTGTTCGAGATCAAAAACAATGGAAGATGTTTGGAACCGGCTGATGGTAACATCTGATCCGTACATTTCCAGCCTCCGTAAATTGCCACAGAAGAAAATGCGAAGTTTAACTCCGGAAGCTGTAGAATTGTTGATCCCACCTACAATAACGAGTCAATCTACAGTAGAAACAGATTCTGAATTTGACGACGATGATTCGGATGAGGAAATTGTATTCCACTAATTTTATAAGCCTTCACATTTCATGACATTAACACTGAAAAATAAAAAGTATTTATTCCTGTATATGCATATGCCTAAACATTTCCCAGCATTTTGTTTTTGAGATTTTTGACTTTGGATTCGTCATCAGCGACCCCAAAAACCCCCGAGTACCGACTTTCACTCGAATCCATTAGGTTTTTCAAGAAATTTGTTGCCGTTTTTGGTCCGCCAGGTTGTTTTTGAGATTTTTAACTTCGGATTCGTCATCAGCGACCCCAAAAACCCCCGAGTACCGACTTTCACTCGAATCCATTAGGTTTTTCAAGAAATTTGTTACCGTTTTTGGTCCGCCATTTTGTTTTTGAGATTTTTGACTTCGGATTCGTCATCAGCGACTCCAAAAACCCACGAGTACCGACTTTCACCCGAATTCATTGGGTTTTTGAATTATGGGTACAAATTCGGGGTTTCGTCCCACTGTGCGTAGGAAGGAGTGGAAAAGGATGGACATCACAACATAGAAAGCAGGTAGACGAGGAGACCGACTACTGCGTTGGAAGCGGGCATAGCTTGACTAACGGACGATCAAACACACCTTTCCTGGTGCGGACTTGAGCTACGCGAGGGATACCATCGCGACCGGGATAAAACTTGACGATTCGTCCCATAGCCCATTGTAGCGGAGTAGCGTTTTCGTCCTTCAATAGGACGACAGCGCCTTCGGTTGGCGGAGTGGAGTCTGTGGTCCATTTTCCGCGTTGTTGCAACGTATGCAAATATTCGACGTGCCATCGACGCCAAAAATCCTGCTGGATGCGTTGCACGAGTTGCCACCTATTGAGACGGCCAACATTGAGTGTGGTTAAGTCGGGATCAGGTAGAGCATTTAGCGGCTCTAACGTTAAAAAATGTCCTGGTGTTAGCACGGAGACGTCGTTTGGATTGTCACTCATCGGACACAGCGGTCGTGAGTTCAGCACGGCTTCGATCTGAGTTATCGCAGTGAGGAGTTTCTCATAAGTGAGACACCGAAGCCCTACAACGCGTTTCAAATGTGTTTGGACGGATTTCACCCCTGCTTCCCACAGTCCGCCAAAATGTGGGGTGGCGGGTGGGTTAAAGTGCCAAGCTATGGCTGAACTTTCGGCGGCGTCCTTGCAAAATGACAAAAGTGTCCTGTTGACACCGACAAAATTTGTGCCACAGTCGCTATATATGTGATTGCAGCGGCCTCGTCGAGCAACGAAGCGGCGCATAGCTGCTAAGCAGGCTTCGGAGCTGAGATCAGATACTAATTCGAGGTGTATGGCTTTAGTAGTGAAACACACAAAAACACAGATATAAGCTTTCATGCTTTTCGCTCCACGGTACTTAGCCATCGTAATGGTAAATGGACCGGCAAAGTCAATACCGGTGTGCGAGAATGGCTTGACCTGCGACAGTCGAGTAGGAGGTAGATCGCTCATTTTTGGTACGATCGCTGTTGGGTTAACGCGAGCACACCGAAAGCACTTTAAAATCGTGTGATTCACTGCGCGACGAGGCGATAGAATCCAAAATCTCTGAGATAGCAGATACTGAAGGGTTCGCGGACCAGGATGCAAATTGTTTTCGTGAACATCACGGATGATCAATTCAGACACTCGATGGGCGCGAGATAAAAGCATAGGATGCTTCGCGTCAAATTCTAGCTCCGAATGTCGGAGACGACCGCCTACCCGGATCACACCGTGTGTGTCGAGAAACGGAGCCAGTTTTCGGATTGGCTTAGAGCAAGGTTGAGAATTTCGAAGATTCTTGAGTTCTTCCGGGAAAACTTCCCGTTGTATGTCGCGTATAACGATCTTCTGCGCGTGGTACAGTTCTCATTCAGATAGGGTCCCGACAATGCGCGTGTCCTTGGACTGCGTACAGTTACTTATGAAACGGTATTAAAATGCGACTATACCCATAATATTACGGAAGGATGAGCATCTTATAAGTAAATCACCGACGACACTAGTGTTTGTAGCATGCGTGAGGAGAACTATCTGTCGCTGCTCCGCATCAGCCCCTTGAGGCAATTCTGAAACGTGAGTGGATTGTGGCCAACATTGTGGCGTAGATTGCAGCCAAGATGGCCCACCATAAGGGATGCGCGGGAAGTGCGTCAGGTAACAGACCGCGAGAGTCGCAATCTGCTGGGTTGTCAACCCCGTCAACATGATTCCAACAACTCGGCGGTACCCTAGCTTGGATGGGGCTCACCCGGTTGGCTACGAAAGTCTTCCATCTATGAGGAGATGAATGAATCCAAGACAAGGTAACAGTAGAATCAGACCATGCATAGATTTTTTCGAGGGTTAGGCGGCTTTCTTAAGTCTGGAGAATGAATTCGATGAGATCTGCGAGCAGCACGGCAGCACACAATTCTAACCGAGGTATAGAGACGCGGTTCAATGGTGATACCCTTGACTTCGCACATAGGAAGTTGACGTGAACTTCACCGTCAGGAGCTACTTGCCGAAGGTATGTTACTGCAGCGTACCCGTTTTCCGACGCGTCACAAAAACCATGAAGTTCCCCGGCTAACGTACTGTCCCAAATCGCGCGACGCGGCAGCTGTAAAGCGGAAGGACTGGGCAGCCGAGCGGTGTAGCGCGACCAGATCGCGACGATTTCAGGGGGCGGGAGGGGGGGGGGGTTCATCCCATTGAAGCCCCTGACTCCACAAACATTGCATTAAGTGTTTCGCAAAAAAAGTTATGGGGGTTAAGAAACCTAAGGGATCGTACGCCCTAGCCAAATCTGACAAGACGGTACGATTGGTGCATAAACGGTCGATAGGATCGACTTGGTACGAAAATGTGTCTGAATCTGGACGCCATTGCAGGCCCAGAATCTTTAGCGAGGCAGGTTCGCTGGAGCCAAATGTGTAAGGTGCTGATGATCAGCGGGAATTGAGGGTAGGAAAGTTGGGTAGCTGCTTGCTTACTTGCGGAGTTCGAACCCACCTTCGCCTGTTAATGCTTGCTGTAAGTCAATTTCAACCATTCAACTATAGCCGCGCTTAATGTCAATATAGCAGACTATAGGGAATGGCGCTTCTCGCGAATATTTCTAGCGTCACTTCACCTCTATGTATGTACCTGTAACATCCTTTGTCAGTCGCGCGGCGCTAACCACGCAGTACAGTACCAAATAAACACCACTCAGTATTCATCCATATATTCGCCTATAATTATTGCCTTGAAACCCTATGCAATCTCCTAATCCTGCAACAATGCTATCAGCTGTTGTTGCAGCTCTAGAGCCTGCTTGGACGACTCCGCACCGCTGACGATATCGTCGACATATGTGTCGGTTCTAAGTACCTGAGCCGCGAGAGGATACCGAGTGCCTTCATCGTCACATAATTGAAACAGAGTACGAATCGCGAGATACGGGCTCGCCGACACTCCATAAGTGACTGTGGTCAGCTGATAGTCGAATAGGTTCGCGCGGAGAGGACCTATAAAATACGCTGATAGTTCTGATGTGCTACCGTAATTTGTATCTGTCGATACATTTGGCGAATATCAGCCGTAAACGCGATTTTGTGAATTCGAAAGGCCAATAATACAGACGCGATGTCACGTTGGAGCTTTGGACCCGTGTAAAGAGCTGAGTTCAACGATCTCCGTTGGACGATGTTTCAGATCCATCAAATACTACACGGATAGTTGCAGGGTCGCCTGGCGTCTTGAAAACACAATGGTGAGGGATGTAGAAGACATCATCTGTAAGTAATCTTGCATAAACGATGCATATTGTGCGTGAAGCTTTGGATCCCGATTCAATCGATTTTCAAGGGATGCGAAACGTCGCAGCGTGATGTGATACGAGTCACCAAAGGAAGGAGAGTCGTCGCGAAAAGGCAGCGCGACAATATATCGGTTAGGAATAACGCGGACACAAGATTCTTGTATAAAGGGGCGCACGTTGATCGTCGGCAGACAAACTTGGTGTCTGTGGAACTTGATCGAGTTCCCAAAACTGTTTTACCGTGTCATCGAGAGTGTGATGCACGAAGGTCGAGAACGCGTTGATCTCGTGATTGTGACGCGTCTCTCGTTCCCAAAGTTATATTGCCGACGGTGACATTTTGCCATCGCCGGCCCAGCATTGACTCGTACTCGTTCACTGACTGTCAAATGATCATGAATGTCAACGCTGGCTCAGCGTTGGGCAGATAGTGCTCGAATAGCGTTAGCCATACGATGGCATGTTCGTTTTGTGGATACTGACTATATGGCAGTATAATGCGAACTAAAACAGCTAATTTTTATTTCGTGAAGAACAAAGAAAAAGAAAAAATGAGAAGGCTGATGACCTTCCGCGCCCAGCAACGCGTTTATATTGGAAACCTTCTGCCTCATCGCCAGAAAGAATTGGAAAGATAATCATAAATTTTTTATTGACATTCATCTGTACTGTAATGTTCCCTGAAGACAAAGTTTTATCAAAACTGTAATCAGTCAATAGCGCATATTGTGATTAATACTATACAATGCAATGTTAGAAATTACAATCTCCGTCGTCTATGTTCCGTTAACTATCACGCCAAAAATCAATTGACAATTAAAAATTTCTACACTTTCTCTAACTAATTTCGAACTAGCAAATGTATTTTCCGAAAACAAATTAAAAGAAAGGTGATGACTGAAGCTTTTACTGTTTTGTTTCGCAAAAGATAAAAATTTATGGAAAGATTATGAAAATTTACTACTAAAAAGTAAGAAAATATTTGAGCACAGATAATTGTGATTATTTTCTCAGTAATTACATAGATACCTACGATAGATGACAAAAATCTAAAACTCCAAAAAACTTGACAATTTTTCACAATTTCAAAAGAGTGCGAATATTGACGGTCATCTACGAGAATCTGCAACTGAAACCAAAACTTTGAAAAACAAAAACAGATGTAATTGGACTAAAATACACGACTGAAGATAATGTAGGGTTTTTCGACCACCATTCGTAGCCACAATCACTTCAAAGTTATTTGGACTCGAGAAGAACCTCTCATACCTACCAAATCCGAGAATCGAACGTGCAATGAGTCTACACAAGTCTATCTGCGATAACTTATTACGGTATATGTTGAAGCCAAAAAGATATTGCAGCTAAAAGGACTTCGTATGATTTCTCAAGAATTCAGTATCATTTCTGAATCATTCATAAACGTTATGATGTCAGGAAATGTGCAACTCTACAATAACAAGTACTTAGAGCGAGATGGGAACCGAACTTCAAGAGATCACCGAAGTTAAGCAGCAACGAGCGCGGCCAGAACTAGGATGGGTGGACCGGGATGGATTACTGGATCGAGGGGCGGATTAGTTCGAGCTCGAACCTCACTCAGATAATCTTTTTTTTTCATCCTAATGAATAGGAGTTACAATTATTATTACCCAGATACCGAAAAAACGCGTTAAAATAAAAAAAATTGAGATAAAAATTTGTGAAAAATATTTGCTATCTAGTATCCATGGGCGGGAATGTAGACGAAAATTTGTACCACGGAAGTTCGATTGCTGCCGGTACGACAGTCGTGCCAATGCAGGATTCCACAGTCGTGCCAATGCTGGCATGATGTTATCATTTTCAGCGCTGGGCCAGCATTCCGTGAAACAAAATCGATGACCGTTGCAAGTATTCGCCGAACCTTGGCCCAACAGTCTGCCGATTGTAACTGCAAGCTTGGGACTTAGCTCGGCAGACATTGACATCTGCGCTAGACCGCGAATCGGTCTTGTAGTGGGATGAGAGGTCGAAAGTCCGAGTTGAGAAACTAAATCTGACCTAATGAAACTAGCACCGCTCCACAGTGGGACGGAATCCCAAATCCACGGCCAAAAGTCTGACAAGTTTTTAATGCTTGTGAAAGTCCGTACTCGGAGGTTTCTTGGGTCGCTGATTACGAATCTGAAGTTAAAATTTTGAAAAACAAAATGGCGGATCCAGTACGGCAAAAAATTTCATGAAAAACGAATTGAATCGAGGTGAAAGTCTGTATCCGGGGGTTTTTGGGGTTGCTGAGTACGAATCTGAAGTCAAAATTTGGGAATACAAAATGGCGGATTCAATATGTACGACTTGTGTAGAAAAAGCGTTATATTCATGTCACATAGCAAAGGTTTTCCTTAAAATTAGGTTGATACAGAGTATTGAGATTAAAATAACGTGTATAAAGTGTAGAAATTAGCATTATATTTCTTAATAAATATCTATTCGCTTATAAAAACAATTAACTGACAGAAAAAGTTCTACATTCCGAACAACTGGTCAGTCATCGTGATACATTCGACTACATACAACTTTATTCATCGTCACCAGAACAATCTGAATCACAGTCAGTGAATTCAACTGACGACGCATTGCCCGAGCTCCCTGCATTTGATGAGACGGTTGGTGCAGTTAATAACTGGATTGCTTCTGGTAGCAACAATCTCATTTTCTTACCAGGTAATTTTCGCAGGCTAGAAATGTATGGATCAGACGTTAATAAGCGCGAAAAAACGTCTTCCATAGTTTTTGTTCGGGAAAATTTTCGTGAAAAATGTTCTCTATTCTGCTTTATGTATTTATTGGTAGACTCTTGGGCGTCTTCGGACATTCGTCCAATCGGTAATATTGCAGACTTTATAATCGCTGCGCCATGAATCAAAATTTTATGCATTGAAGTCGGCATATAAAACCACGGATATAAATTCACGTAGTCGCGAGCTGTCTGCACGGCATAATCTTGAAATCTGATTATATCAATCTCATGGCCACTCGAAAGTGTTTGCAATATAACGTGAAATCGTTTAATCAGATCTTCATTTACCCCTGTAATCGAGGCAGAAGTGGTTGAATCTTCAAAAAACCGTCGAGCAGTATTCCCGTCATTGGAGCTACCAAAACCGGGCTTTGGTTGATCAACTATAAGACCCGATCGTATGCGGAAACCTTTTTGTATACTTGCTTTTCGGTTTTTTACAATTTCTTTATCATTTGCAGTACGCGCTTGCCACTGTTCAATTTCAAGTTTATACCCTACATGCAAACAACATTCGAAGAAGCGAATCCACGCATGCAGAGTCGATAACCCGAACTGTACGTAATCTTCATTGATTTTTCTTTTCAACATCGCATCGATATCGTTGAAATCTTTTGAAGTTGCTTGACATAAATAGCAACGTTGAGCAGAAGCATTACTCGTGATCGCATTGCAAACTTCACCATCTATCATGGTGAATGCAAGTTTGAAAGAAACGGTTATGTCTTTTCCGTCAATGACAGTTTCGTAAGGCACAAGGTTGCTTTCCTGCTGTTTCATAAACTCCATTTCGCTCACCGTGGCTCAGTATTTTCATGCAAAAATTGAATTCTAATTGGCCGACAAAAACGGGTAGACGATGGCCTTGGATTTTTCCATACGACAAGGGTATTTTTTGTTTCTTGATCAACTGATATCAACTGCAATGGAACAAGTGACGTGAAGAATATGTTAGCATCAGACTTGCTTCCATCCTCATCGGTAAATCTTTGTTTATATGCATTTTGACCAGAAGTGCCATCGCAACCCCACTTACAAATTAAATTCAAGTTGCGAACACTTTCTTTACATGAGCTTCTAATATATTAGAATTAGCTATAGCTTCGTCTTGAAGCAACAAGATTCTCTGAATTGTGTGATCCAGCAAAGACTGCAGTTTCACTTCAGCACTACATTCTGTAACGGTAATGTCTGACTTCGGTGGATAACATTGAAGCTTCGCTTGATGTATTACATTATACGACGGAAATAACTTAGAGCGCTGTTCTTTGGCTGAATTCCGAAGCTTCTGATAGTCAGATTTTGACATATTGAGTTCAACTACAAGCGATATGGCTTTATCAGGAGTATAAGGAATTTATGAAATCGATTCCAAAGATTCTCTATACTTTGTAGCTCTTGATGGGCTTCGCAGCGTCACATCTTGAACAACTTCTGCGGCATCAGATCTACCAGCTGCTCGAAGGCTCATTTGAGCCGCATAAGACAGTTCTTCGGTACTTCTAGTTGCATGCAAATCTTCAGTTTTCCTATGTTTTGTGCGCACACTAGCTTCAGCAAATCCTAAAGAAGGCCGACCCATGCTGCCGGACTGTGTTAAAGCTTCTTGGATTTTTTCCAGGGGAACAAACACACTGAGCCATGTCGCAAATTTGTCGAAAAATCTGTCTTCATGCCTCGAAACTTGCTTCCACTTTTGATTAAATTGGGACAATAATGCGCGTATTGCATGTTTTTAGTGATGCCGTCGAGACGAGAAATTTCTCGTTGTTACGAGACAAGACAAGAAATTTCTCGTCTCGAACATGAGCTTTTCTCGTCTCGAAATATTTCAAAGCGTCGAGACAAGACAAGAATATCGTCTCGACCGACAAGATTCTTGACCGAGAAATCGAGAAATCTTGATGTTTAATCGCTCGAATTTCTCCATTAACCCTACGTCACTACGCAGATTTTTCGCCTACGTGAACCACACATAAGGGTCTTCTATCAAAATGTGCTGCCATTTCCGCGTTGATAAAAAAACATTTTGTCGGTACAATTGAAAATAAGAAAATGTGAAATAATAATGCGAAGGCCGAATATACGTGTGATGTTATGAAAGGGCGGTATTTCGAAATTAAAAATGAGCTTTCATCCAAAGTTAGTTGGGCAATTTTCGTTATAGTAAAATCATGGAGTAATGCAAAATGAGCAGGTCATATTTTTGCTCTTTCACTCTCACAAATTATCAATTTGGAAAAACTAAATTTTAGTGCTTTTTTCATAGATTTGAGTTATACATATAGGGGAGACCGAGACAAAGTCAACAATTTCGGTGAAAATTGGCAATTTCAATTTTATTTTCAATCTTTTTTCATCGAATTTTTTTCCGGAAATAGTCAGACCTATAATTGATTAATTTATGACGAAATCATGCAGATATTGTTTCAAACTAATGATATACTTTGTATGTGATTTGAAGATAACCTAATTTCAAGAATGAAGAGATCTTGAACAGCGTATATGACTTCTCATAATAATGAAAATCAGTTTTTTAATCCACTGAATTCTATTTCATGTACCATTCAACCTCACTTTGCTGGAGTAGCCGTCATTACCAGTATTTTACGATACATACCTGTTATCGTATTAATGACGTGCACGCAGTTTTGTTTCGTTGTAAGTCAAGAATTTGTTCTGAAGGAAAAATAATTGAATATCGTTGCGCGCCATTGCGCATGCGCAATTCTTCGTGAATTTCGAATCTGCACTCACACTCGGGGCGGCCGACCAGACTCAATTCACAATTAAAAAACTCACACATGGTTTGTACACGTAAGACCAACATTCTTCGAGACGAGACGAGACAAGACGAGACTCTCGTCTTGTCTCGATATTTATTCAAGAATCTATCGAGACGAGACAAGAAATAAATCTCGAGATCTTTTCGAGACGAGACAAGAAATTTTTCGCATCGAGACAAGACGAGACGAGAAATGGTCAGTTCTCGTCTCGTCTTGTCTCGACGGCAACACTACATGTTTTGCGTCATCCGACAGAGTGAAAGGTCGCTGTAGTTTCTCCGACATGAAGTTTTCAATTTCCAGGTATGCTGAAGCTGCACCACGATTCAAATCATTTTTCATGAGTGCGAAAATATCTTTTCTCGTTAATCCAGGTGCTGCGGGATCATCGTCGGCAGATTCTAAAATGTCAAAGAATAATACATATGAATAAGTAATTACCCTACTGAAGATTTCCAGGTGGAAATCTATGGATAAACCTGTATGGTCTTTCTATAGGAATTTGGAACTGGAAATCCACTGGATTCTATGGATTTTAACATGGATTCATATAAATATCCAGGTAAAATCCTATGCGTTTTGAATTATATTTTGAATATCCACCTGCATATTTTCAATACACATAGGAGTTTACCCGGATATTTGTAGGAATCCATGTTGAAATTCATAGAATCCAGTAGATTTCCAGTACGAAATTCCTATAGGAAAACGATATACCGAGCCTTTCTGACGAAACTAAACAAACCCTCTCTCTCCCTCTCCCAGGTATGCCTTACGTAGGCCTGTGGAAGGGGAAGGGTTTGTTTAGTTTCGTCAGAAAGATTCAGTAGGTTCATCCATAGATTTCAACCTGGAAATTTTCGGTAGGGTACATATTCAGCCTTACTCACTATTACTCATTCCACAATATTATAGATGACTAGATGACTATAATATTGTGAAATGGTATGAAAACCACAAGGAAATTAAAAAAAAAATAACCCTCATTTTTTATCATCAATTTCGATTGGACACTTCAAAATATATTTTTTTTCAGAGGTTATTTTTCGCTAAGATTCTAGGTTTTTTGAAAGAGGCCTAGCAGAAAGTGACTTCTTACAAATATTTAAATTTGGGAGCGTGAAATCTAAATCCGGTATAAAAACTGAGGGTAATGATAAAAAAAATCTTTTTGGGCCTCACTGGGCCCACGTGGGGCACTGGGCCCACAACGTGAGTACACCCCTGAAGAGATAATTTGAAACCATACAACTTTTGTCTGAATCACTTGTCCGTATTTCATGTTTTTACTGTTCAAAATCGAGAAAAATGCATTTTTCATCACAAAACCTTGTACCAATAGCGGTTGTGCAATAATGCGCAATTTTTTTTTGCTGTTTCCTTCAAGGGCATGCTGGACTCAGTCTTTTCCGTATTTAAAAAATAATGAAGCCTGATATGAACGGGGGGTGTTTAATGGGTTCCTTGGACGATTTTTCATCAAATTGGTAGCTGCATGAACGTGTATCTCACCAAAATCGAGTAAAATAAGCCTTTTTTGTGTTGCGAAGCGTGAGAGCGTCACTTGTTTTCACTGATATCACCGACTACGCATCACAAGGGCGAAAACGAATGCAATAGCACCCTCGTCAATATAATTCCACTCACATATATCGCAAAACTTGTTCATTTCACCCAACGCTGAAGCCTGAGAATTGTTTCCAGAAAAAGACTGTAATTGTCCGTATGAAGCGGTGGCTGCGGCCATGTTAGATCGTATCGCCAACCCACTGAAATATAATATAACTGGAACGAACGCCAAGGCGGCTGGTCCGAGCCGAGAGAGATAGCTGTTCGCGACAGCTGTTGGTATTCTCCTCTCTGTCCGTACAGTCAAGTCCAAAAGTTGACCTTACTCATGATTACTCAAAATTTAACCTACCGTGTATAAATGATTCTCTCTTCAAATTATCGAACAGCGATATAATAGGTTTCAATTATAAATGAAACTCACAAATTCAATTCTATTTCAGATTGTTTTGATTATTATCAAAGTGAGCAGGCCGGACTAACTTTTTGCAGATGCTTTACGATACTTGGATGTGCGCGTGCGCGACGCAGTGAGACAGAGAGGAGGATACCAACCAGCAGTGTACGGAGCTATCTCTCTCTGACCGCGGCCTCTCTACGGAAAGGATGGTTGGCAGACGTTCCAGTTATATTATATTTCAGTGCGCCAACCTTCGTCTCGCGGTCCTGCGTTTCACGAACCGAAGTTCCTTGTTCAGCGCTATGACAGCTGAGCGGGAATTCAAACGGAAATAATTCGGAATAATAATAGTTATAACAATGCATGGATATTATTATCATTATTATTGTTATTATTATCATTATTATTATTATTATCATTATAATTACAATTTCCGAAATAATGATAATAAGAATAATAATAATAATAATAATTATTATTATTATTAATTATTATTATTATTATTAATTATTATTATGATAATAACAATTATTATAATGATTATTATTATTATTATTATCATTGAAAAAAATGTACTCGAAAGTGGTGACATTTGTGAATGAAAATGAAAACGTGTGCGCCATTTTTTTTTTTTTATCTTCACAATTTCGTGGAAATCGGAATTTCAGTATCTTTCCAAAATAATAATAATAATAATAATAATAATATTGATAATAATAACAAATATTATTATGATAATAATTATTATTATGATAATAACAATATCAAAATAATTATTATTATCATTGCAAAAAATTTACTCGAAAGTGGTGAAATTTGTGAATGAAAATGAAAACGTATGCGCCATTTTTTATTTTTCTACCAACACTGAAATACTGTGAAACGCACAGAATAATCAAAATTCCGGATCTTTTGAGAGATTTTCAAGTTTCAGCATCAAAAAATTAGACAAAGCAGAGGTGTAAAGTAGTATACGCCCTTTATTTTTATTTTTTTTTATCTTGAAAATTTTGTGGAAATCGGAATTTCAATTCTTCTATGCGTTGCACAGGACATGAGTATTTATTTGTGAAAAAAAATGGCGTATACGTCTTTATACCGTTGCCCTGTCAATTTTTTTTAATTTTGAAAATTTCACATAAAGAACTTTGACATCAGACTTTTTTATGCGTTTCACAGGATTTCAGAGTTTTTGTAGAGAAAGAAAAAAAAATGGCGCATACATTTTCATTTCCATTTACAAATTTCACCACTTTCGAGGAATTTTTTTTCAATGATAATATTAATTATTTATAATAATAATAATCATTATCATAATAATAATTGTGATTATTATGTTATAATTTTTATTATGGAAAAAATTGAAATTCCGATTTTTACAACATTTTCAAGATAAAAAAAATTGAATAATAAATGGCGTATACGACTCTATACCTCTGCAGCTTTGTCTAGTTTTTTTTTTTATGAAACTTGAAAATTTCTCAAAATATCTGGAATTTTGATTATTCTGTCCGATTCACAGGATTTTAGAGTGTTGGAAGAAAAAAAAATGGCGCATACGTTTTGATTTCCATTTACAAATTTCACCACTTTCGAGTAAATTTTTCGCAATGATAATAATAATAATTATTATATTTTTATTATCATAATAATAATAATTATCATAATAATATTTGTTATTATCATCAATATTATTATTATTATTATTATTATTATTATTATTTTGGACTTCCGGTTCGGTGCAACTGACAGGTAGCAGTACATAGGTATAGCTCCACAAGTTAGCTCAAAGTGCAGAGTGCTCGGTAAGATAAAGAAGACATTCTGCGGTGGAGACGCGACCAGAGGTCCAAGGTGACGTCGCAGAGACAGTATAAGTGGCAGTGAAAGTGGCTACACGGAGCAGCTGTGTCGAAAAACAGGGCGCTTAGAGGTTAGAAAAAAGAGCGGGAGAACGGACAGAGAGTGGGTTGGTCGGGGCATAGACTATGAGCAGCGGGGATAGTCGAGAGACATTCGAGACACCGGCAACCAGCTCGACTGTAGATAAAGTAGGGATCGGGAGCAACCCGCAGAGGGCGACACCAGACACTCCGACATCGAGCAGGGCGGTCCCGACGGAGGATAGGATAAAAGGGAGAGTATGAAGACCGTCGAATGCATCTAGGTGGGAAGGGCTAAAGGAAAGGGCTAATAGCTGGAGCGGCGCTGAGAGAGATATAAGAGACTTTTGGCGTAAAGAAGGGTTGAACGACGCGGAAAGTCTGACACGTGCCGGGAAGAGGAAAAGCAGAGACAGCCCAGGCGAGGGTCCGCAGAAGGGATATAAGATCCCCTTCGTTTGCATGGGCAGGGACTCCCCCTTCTTTAGGAAGAGCACGGTCACCCCAAGGTCACCCGAGAAGAAAGAGGACAGCGAGATGCCGCTCGCCGAAGCGGGAGGCTCCGCAGACTCGGAAGCGAGGATAGAGGGCGCGGGGGCGACCAGCATGGAGCAGATGATGCATCTTATGCTAAAAAGGATGGACGAGACGTCCGCCACGCTGAAAGAGATGAAGGATGAAGCATGCAGGACAAGGGAGACCGACAGAAGAGTGGCGGAAGAGGGGCAAAAGGTAATAAGAAACGAAATCGCAGGAATTGCAGCAAAGTTAGAGACTACGTGTGAGTCGTGGAGGGCTGAAAAAGCCGAACTGGAAGAGAGGGTTAGAGGAATGGAAAAGGAAAGAGAGGAATGGGCTGCCAAAGAGGATGATACGAGAAGGAGCTGGGAGAAGATGATTGAAGAAAAGGTGGATGAAGGCCTGGCGAAGCTGAACGCGAAAGTCGCAGAGAATGAAGGGATCCGCAGAAACTGGGAGAGTGCCGCGGAACGAATTGCTGAAGGTGGGGGGGCTCAAAACGAGGTGCTAAGAGTCGGCGAGATAGAATGGAAGCTAAGAAAGATGGAAGAAGCGAACGAACGTGCTGAGAAAGAGAAAAGAAGGAGGAATGTAATCGTTAGAGGCAAGGAGATCGACGAGGCTGAGCACAAAGAAAATGCTGCGAAAGAGGCTATCAACCTGGCGGCAGGTGAGAATATTGAGATAGAGGAGATACACGAGATCCCCGGGGAAAGGGGGACCATGTTGCTAGTAAAGATAAAGACCTGGGGGCAAAAGCGGAAAGTCATGCAGGGGAAGAAGAAGAACCTTGCGGGACGCAAGGTGTATATTGACGACGACCTCACTAGAAACGAGAGGGCGATCCAAAAATCCCTGGCTAACAAAGCGAAAGTGTTACACACGATGGGACACAAGACTGGAACAAGTTATCGCAAGCTATGGGTAAACGACGTGGCCTACAGCTGGAATGACGAACTGGGGACAGCAGGCACACAGTTTGACCAGCGGATCGCCGAATTCACGTCTAGGTCGGTAGGGGGTTCGGGAAACGGGATGGAGCAGTGAACAAGGTGAGCGGCAAGGTAAGAGGGGTGTGCAAAGCGATCTTCTGGAATGTGGCGGGATGTAATAATAAGGATGAAGACTTCTGGGAATTCTTAGAGGAATTTGACGCTGTTGGGCTCTCGGAGACGTGGATCGAAGAAAAAGACTGGCCAAGATGGGAACGAAATCTACCTAAGGGATGGTCCTGGAAGTACCAGGCAGCGAAGAGGGAAGCGAGGAAAGGAAGGGCCAAGGGGGGTTTAATTACGGGGATAAGAAGCGAGCTTACGGTCATGAATGAGGTGGTAGCCGGGACGGAGGGCTTGCAGAAGAGGACGATGGTACTGGACGGGGAACCCTGGAGCTTCGTGACAGTCTACAATGGGGGAGGGAAGGCAGAGAAACTCGAGGACCTGGAAGAGCTGATAGGGGACGAAAGGTCAGAGGGGAAAATACTAATCGGTGGGGACTTCAACGCCAGAATAGGGGCTGAAGGGGGGAGAACAGAGGTAGACGGAGCAGGTGCGGGCCAGACAAGGGGGGCAGAAGACAAGGCGAGGAACGCAGAGGGCGAGGCACTCCTAGGCCTGTTGGCGCGAAGAGGATGGACGGTGCTGAACGGCAATGTGACGGGAGACGAGGACGGAGCTTTCACTTACAACAAAGGGGGACACAGGACCACGATCGATTATGTGTTTGTCAATGAAGAGACATGGGATGAAGTCAAAGGGCTAACGGTGGAAGTCAGAACAGAATCTGACCATCAACCACTGGTGGTGGAACTAAGCCGGAAAATCGCAAGGGACGAGGAGTCTAAAGAGAGAAGGAAAGTGCAAAGCTGGAGGGAGGAAGACGTGGAGCAGTTCAGGAGTGCGCTAGAAGCAACCGTCTGGCAGGAGAACGAGCCATGTCAAGGATGGAGTGAACTAAGCAGTGCGGTAAAAGAGGCGACAGTGTGGAAGGAGGTTAAAGGGCAGTGGAAGATCGGAAGGAACGCATGGTGGGATGGCGAGTGTCGCAGAAAGAAGAGGGATCTAAGGGTCCATCAGAGGAGAATAAAGAAGGGAAGAGGCAACAGGGAACAGGAGATGTTTAAAGTGGAAAGAAGAGAGTATAAGGAGCTTTGTGAAAGGAAAAAGAGGGAGTGGAAGAAAGCAGAGGAGGAAAAACTCGACAGCATTAGAACGGAAGCAGAGGCATGGGAGTTTATAAACGCCAGGAGGAAAAAGAAAACGGGAGTGAGTAAAAACATTAAGGTAGAGGTATGGGTGGATTTCTTCAAAGACAGCCTCGAAGGAAAGAGCACGCGCCCAACGACAGAAGAAGGGGAGGGGGAGGAGGAGGGGAGAGGGGCCATAGGGGAGATTGCGGAACGTGAAGTGCAAGAACAAATCACGAAGATGAAGCTGAAGAAAGCGGCCGGAAGTGACGAAATAAGAAACGAAGCGTGGGTCTACGGGCAAGCGAAGCTAGGCAAAAAGCTATGGAAGGTGATCGCAGGGGTGTGGGCTGGTAAAGGATACCCAGAGGAATGGAGAGACGGAGTAATCGTCCCAGTACATAAGAAGGGCAGCACGGAGGAAGTTAAAAACTATAGAGGGATCACACTCACCCCAACAGCGTATAAGGTGTACGCCGCGATCCTAAATAACAGACTACTCAAAGAAATAGAAGACAGCAAGGGTTTCGAGGACACACAGGCCGGCTTCAGAAAAGGTAGGGGCACCCTCGATAACATATATGTCCTGAATCACATAATCCACAACAGGATAAGGAAACAAAGGGGAAAAGTATACCTAGTCTTCATAGATTTAAAGGCCGCATTTGACAAACTCGACAGAGGAGTGCTGTGGAAAGCGATGGAGGAAATTAACGTCAGTCGGGACCTCATAGCAGCCGTGAAGGAGATTTATAAGGAAACGAGATGCAGGGTGAGGATTGGAGGTCAGACATCTGGCGTGTTTTGGGTGGACAAGGGGGTTAGACAAGGATGCCCGCTAAGCCCGACGCTCTTCAACATCTATGTGGCTGACCTAGAGAAGGTAATGAGAAGAGGACAAGATGGCGGAGTAGTCGTGGGTAGGGAGAAGATCTGGACCTTGGGGTACGCGGACGATATAGTCCTCATGGCGGAGTCACAAGAGGAGATGGAGGCAATGGTGAGGAGGGCGGAGAGGTATTTCGAGAGGAAAAAGCTAGTCGTGAATACCGAGAAAACCAAGGTAATGGTGTGTGGAAAAGGAGGGGGAAGAAGGAAGGAAACTAACTGGGTCTGGGGAAGCAGAGAGCTGGAGGAGACACGCACAATGGACTACCTCGGTTACAGGATCATGAGAAACGGGGGGACGAGCGAACATGTAAAAGAAAGGGTCAGGAAAGCGAGGGTGGCGATGGGCTGCATTTGGGGTATTGGCGAGAGGAACTTCAAAGCAGACATGAAGTGGCGGCTGAAGTTGTTCGATGCAATAATCAAGAGCATATTGCTATACGAGGTGGAAATTTGGGGGTGGGAGGAGAAAAAGGAGGTTGAGTCCTTGCAAGAAAGATACCTTAGGTGGATCTTAGGAGTAGAGCGCTCCACTCCCGGCTATATAGTCAGGGAAGAATTGAAAAGGGATGAAGTTAGAGTAACGGCGGGTAGCAGGGCATTGAAATTTGAAGAAAGAATCGAAAGCGAGGAACCGAAGAAATTACTAAGGGAGTGCAGAAGAGAGGCGACAAGAGACATCAGAGAGGGAGTAACGTCCAGGTGGACCAGGGAGAGGGAGAATTACCTGAACCGTTGCGGAGTAAGCTCAGCGTGGGTAGATGCAAGAAGGCAGCATGCGGGGTCGGTTAGAGCAGAGCTGGAGGAGAGGGATAGAGACGGTCAGAGACAGGAGAGGAGGGCGATGATTGGTGAGTCGAGAAGCGCGGCTAGATACAACCTGGTGCGTACTGAGGGAATCCCAGAATATATAAGAAGCTACGGCGACAGGAGAGATGGAGGAATCAGAACGCTTGCGAGGCTGAGATGCGGGAATGAGGAAAACGCTAACAAATACTGGCTAGCGGAGAATGAGAGACGATGTAGAATCTGTGGAAACGAACCAGAGACACTGGAACACCTCACAAGTAATTGTGCGGAGGAACTGAGGTGGGCAGGTGGAGTAGCGGAGCTGTTAGACGAAGACGGAAGAGGTGCCGTTTGGGGCAAGAGACTGGAGCGGCTGAGAGGAGAGATAGTAAGGATGCGAGCAGGGGAGGGGGGGGGAGCGGGAGCTACGGGTGGGCCAGGACGGGCGGGCGGACGGGTGAGCCGCGGGGTTGACCCCTCACCTGTACGCTCGGACGGAGAGGGGTACGGGGTGGAAAGGAGAGGGAAGCAAGTCCAGCAGGAGCGCAATAGCACCGGAGCTATATTAGTACCTGATTACCCGATTTAACTAATCTTACAAAAAGTCTAGGAGCAGGGAGGTTGTGGCTATTTTAATTTTATCTTTATTTTTTCTGTGTATTTCTATTTTGTTTTATTTTACTTTAGTTTATTTTGCTGTTTTCTCTGGTTAGTAGTTTAATTAATATATGTATATAGTGCTATATGAGTATATATTTATATGAGTCTTTATTTTATTTTAATAGGTTTATTTTGTATCTCATTTGTGGTAACCCAAAAGGTATAATAGTCACGGATCAGGGAGGGATCAGGGACGGCTACAAACTAATATTAAGACAGGATGTGATGTAATGAATGAAATGTATATTGAAGGGCTGACGCCTCGTGCAAGCCAAATAAAGAATACTACTACTATTATTATTTTGGAAAAATATTGAAATTCCGATTTCCACAAAATTTTCAAGATAAAAAAAATAAAAATGAAGGGCGTATCTAATTTTTTTATGCTGAAACTTGCAAATCTCTCAAAAGATCCGGAATTTTGATTATTCTGTGCGCCTCACAGGATTTCAGTGTTGGTAGAAAAAAAAAATGGTGCATACGTTTTCATTTCCATTTACAAATTTCACCACTTTCGAGTACATTTTTTTCAATGATAATAATAATAATAATCATTATAATAATTGTTATTATCATAATAACAATTAATATTAATAATAATAATAATTATTATTATTATTATTATTCTTATTATCATTATTTCGGAAATTGTAATTATAATGATAATAATAATAATAATGATAATAATAACAATAATAATGATAATAATATCCATGCATTGTTATAACTATTATTATTCCGAATTATTTCCGTTTGAATTCCCGCTCAGCTGTCATAGCGCTGAACAAGGAACTTCGGTTCGTGAAACGCAGGACCGCGAGACGAAGGTTGGCGAAACGATCTAACATGGCCGCGGCCACCGCTTCATACGGACAATTACAGTCTTTTTCTGGAAACAATTCTCAGGCTTCATCGTTGGGTGAAATGAACAAGTTTTGCGATATATGTGAGTGGAATTATATTGACGAGGATGCTATTGCATTCGTTTTCGCCCTTGTGATGCGTAGTCGGTGATATCAGTGAAAACAAGTGACGCTCTCACGCTTCGCAACACAAAAAACGCTTATTTTACTCGATTTTGGTGAGATACACGTTCATGCAGCTACCAATTTGATGAAAAATCGTCCAAGGAACCCATTAAACACCCCCCGTTCATATCAGGCTTCATTATTTTTTAAATACGGAAAAGACTGAGTCCAGCATGCCCTTAAACAATAGAATAATCTACAACCGAGAATAAGTCCGGCCGCTTTGCAACGTTTTGCAATTCAACTTTTCTCTACGTGTTTACAATTT
This sequence comes from Euura lappo, assembly GCA_018257835.1. Lineage (NCBI taxonomy): Eukaryota > Metazoa > Arthropoda > Insecta > Hymenoptera > Tenthredinidae > Euura > Euura lappo. Next base: position 343,760 of record JAEUYN010000120.1, on the reverse strand, counting down.
TCAGTGGCAATTCTACGTTGATTTTCGGAAAAATCATTCGTTGACTGATATGACATACTAGTACATTTCGATACGAGGGCGAAAGGTGCGGCGTTTATAGGGGCGTACGATGTTTTCAGCACGAACCGTAGTCGAGGCGGAAGCTAGGCGCGGCGCCGCAGACCGCAGGCGCCGCGCGTAGCTTCCGCCTCGACTACGGTTCGTGCTGAAAACATCGTACGAACCTAAACGCCTCATTTCGCCCGAGTATCGAACACTATTTTTCATAACAAACGCATGAAAAAGTTTCCTAACCTAACAACCTACCATCAGAGTTCGGAAGCAAACGAGCTTTGACAGACGACTGTGCGTGTCATCGGGGTCCAGGGGCGGGGCCCCTGGTGGGGTCGAGGGGCGAAGCCCTCGTCGGGGGGGTTCGGGGGGCCGAAGGCCCCCTCGACAATAAACAAACCAAATGCATGGTTGATAAAAAAAATCTTTCAATAAGAACAAGTTAAAAAAAAGTGCAGTTGTAAAAAAAAAAAGCTGAAACCTGAAATCAATTGTTTTTTTTATACTTCAAGGAATCAACTTAAATTCAATAATTGAAAATTGGAATATTTTTTATTTAAATCGAACAAGTAAATAGCAAGGAATATTATTCAATATATTTGTTTTCAATATTATCATCTTTTTACAGCTGTAATTTAATAACATTCATAACATCAATATTTTTTTTATAAATCAACAATATTACATTGAATCCGCAGTCATTCTCTTCACCTCTTAAAATTAGGAAATAATAAGGAATATCATTTTATGAACTAACATTGTGTAACGTGGTGTTTGCGGTCACCCGTTACATTGAACCAGCTGAGACGTCCTGAAGGACACAGCGGGGGGAAAAATGACATCCGCTACACTCAGGGGAAACTCAATCAAGCGTCGTACTAGTTATTATTTGTTTATGTTTAATTCTTTGTATTTTCACGCTCTCTATATGTAATTCTTCGCCGAGGCACAACGCTGCGACAGCTCTACACTTCGGCACTCTCCGACAATCTCCGTCACGGCTACACGCCTACGAACGTGCAAGCTACCTGGCCTAGGATAAAGAGGTTAGAGATAGCCAGCGTTTCCCGATCACCCGAAACTCTCGACGCAGTCCAGCTGCCGGCGTATAGGGACGAGTTCATACAAATCCTCCCGCCAGCTGAGCTGATCAACTTCATGGAGTTAGGCCGCTAACGCTAAGGATGTCTCCGAGACCGGTGTTTTGAGCCGAGTGGAGGCCACTACTCGACTTCCTGGCTCGGTGACCGAGGTTATAAAGCCTGCAGACCCGTAACGCCTACTGTTTCAGCTACCGCATCGTCGTCAGGTACCCCCTAGACGAGACGTCTCCGAACTCTGAGGGCTCGCTCGTGATCGGGGCTGAAAGATGCCCAGCACGACTGGTGGAGGCGGCCTGCGTTACGAAGACACCTACCGTCTACCGCCAGAGTCCGGCTAAGGGAAGACCGCGTGGATTCCCATCGGATCGACTCAGAGCATCGGCAGCAGCAGATCGGTATAGCCCTAGAGAGCTACAACGCGAGAGGAGCCACGATCGTGACGTCGGAGGAACCGAGGATTGCCGATTGTCCAGATTTGCATAAGGGGGGTGATCGTTGACCTATCACCGCTAAGTGGCTGTTCCGAACTTTGACTTCGTACGGCTGAGCCATGAGTGACACGAATTGTCTATAAATCAGGGAGAGCAACGAGACTCGGTCTCTTCTACGCTTCGCTGTGCTACCAACAGGACGTCTCCAGCCTCGCTACGACCATTTATAGATATTTCCTCCTCTTGCTCACCTCATCCCTCTATCGTTTCTGTAAATTCAATTCTCTACCTTCTCGCTATCGCTCAACCTTTCCTACCGCATTTCTTCCTTCCGTTAGCTTTCTTAAGTAATTTAGAGTCATTCTTTTGTATTTAAAACTTCGAGTCAGTGTCTTTTCACGCCTGCATTTAAGGTAAGGCTTCCGCCTATTTATGTAAAGTTACGAGGTCGTTCTATCGTTCTATCGTTCTATCGTTCTATCGTTCAGTTTCATAATCTGATGATCTATCGCTCAGTCTTTGTTTAATACCTACCGTATGGCTCTTATATCGTTCTACCGTCTGTAGGCGAATCTTTGTTTGAGAATCACGGTCTCGTCGGTGCTGCGCTTGCGACCGCGATCCCGGGTGATTCCATTTACGTTACGTTTCTGTTCTCTACCGATACGTTTTACGCTACGCTATACGTTTGAGCAATCTTTACTGAACGACCTCCCGACTGAATCGCTTTTCGTGATATTTCTTGATATTTGAGTATGATCTTTTTGTAACTACGTTCTATCGTGCCCTTCTGGTTTACGATATATATTTTGTTGTTTATTTGTATGGTAATTTACGATTTACGCATGCCATTGCATGCGATTTACGATTGAGTTTCCCTGAGGTAGTTCCCCTTGCGTAGAAGCAGCCGCGGAACTAGTTTATTAGTTATTTATTGTTCTTTGATTTCTTTGCCTATCGTTGCGTCTACGCTACCTTCCGTATATATGTCTTTTTGATAATTTCCGTAGAGATGATTGTAACGATTTGTACTCCGCGTTATTTTTAGTATTGTAACTTTTAAGTAATTCTTTGTGAATATTTTATCGACTCCCTGCTCTCGTTTCGCCTATCGTACAGACCCCGTATCTGCATTTTTCTATCGTAATTAACGCATCGCATTTCGCTTATGAGTATGACGTCGCTTTGTGACGCCTACCTTTAAGTCTGTATCTTTTATTATATCGAGTCTGCGACTTCACCTCCTTCCGTTAATTCTGCCTTGTCCTGTACGATGCGCTTACGTTTTGCTGTTTTTATGTAATAATTCTCTTACGTATTCTTGTGAATCTTCTCGCTTATGACTGATTTCTGTGATTATTTATTGTAAACTGGATTGCTATTGCTTTACTTAATATAGTAGGCTCCGCCTACCGTTAAACTACTTATCCACGTGTCATTTACTGGAGAACCTACCCACTCTACCATACGTTTTGAGTAAACTGCAGCTTAGCCGAGCAGTGCTTCTATCTCTCGTTATCGAACCTACCGTTTGCTGAATATCGTTTGTTTAGTCTGTTTTGTTGATTAACCTACCGTACGGCGGTACATTCGGTACCTGGCGCCCAACTCTTTTAATTTGGTACGTTAACTAGTAAAGAAGCTTTCTTATTGTAAACGGTGGACTGTTTTCTCAGTCTCAGCCACTTTTACCGTTACAATTGATACAAATAAACGGTAGTGAGTTGCGCAACTGTTATTGCTAGGAACTAGAAAGAATGATTATTTTATATTTGTTTTCAATGTGAGTCTCTTTTCATACAAGTATAGTTTGCAAATACATTATTTTGTATTATTATTTTTTTTTTGATTTCATCACCACGACTTGGTGGTGATTTTCTCAACCACTTCTCTGAACTCAGTATGCTTTTCAAATTATTCTTCTTTATTAGGAAGAAATTGGAAAGTGCAATTAGAGCAGTTGCTAATTTGAAGAGTTACGCCTCCCCTGGGCGCAATAATCTCAGTTGGTGCTTGTCCATCTTTTCTTTCAAAAAGATTCAAGTTTAGTGATGGTGATGTCGAAGCTGGTGTTGATGACGCAGATGGTGATTTCAACGTGTCGGATGTTGATGTTGACGTCGACGTTGATATTGACGTCGACGTTGATGTCAACGCTGATGTTAATGTCGATGAAGCTCTCAGGTTTATTGAGTTGGTTATGCGGCTGTATATTTTTCTCTTTTCGTTTCTTGAACTTTCGACATACCCTTCCGCTACGGTGTCGGATCGCCAGCCCCCGTGACGCTTGAGTGTGGCCATGTCAGCTCCACCTTCGACGAGTAAAGTTGCCGACGTCCGACGCCAAGCATGGCCAGTATAGCTTTCAGGCCGATTCAGTCCCAAAAACCTGGCAACTTTCTTCGGCATTTCACCGAATGAATTTACACCAATAACTTGGTCAACGCACCTGCCCTCTTTGAATAGCAGGAAAAAATCTTTTCTTCCTTTTGTCACTTTTGATCTCAGATTTTCGTATTTTTTGTAAATTTCGTAATATTCCCCTTCAAGAGTAAATGATCTTGGTTTGTTCGTTTTTGTCTTTGGAATCTTAACGTGTAGCGTGGGATTTTTCTTTTCTCTATCTCAGTCCGGATAATACACTTCCATGTCATCGGTGGTAATGTTCCTTAATTCTGCTCTGCGGCATGCCCCAAGGAATCCGAATATCGCAGCCACCTGAAAATCACATAGTATTTATTATAATATATTTATTCATTTATTTATTTATTTATTTATTTATTTATTTATTTATACTTTTATATTTATCGATTCATTTTATTGTGTAGACGTGATATAAATGTACCGTTTGATATTCTTACTTTTATTGCCAACCATTCATTGTCTGGAGCTGTATTCAAGAACCGTTCTATGTCTTGTGATGTAAAAGTATTGGCCTTCCTTGTCATGCTATCAGTATCTCTTTCTATCTTTTTTAAGAACCGTTTCAAGTCCGTGTAATGGATGTCGATTTGGTGGTTATGGTGTATCATTGTTTTCAGTCTTGAAAATTCGCTCCAGAGAGTCTCTGGTTTCCACTTTAGCGACAATTCGTTGAAATAAGCGCGAAGAACCCTCTGCGAGAATGATACCGCCTGCTTAGCCTCTTTCCACGCCAGAAAGTTGTCGTAGCTTTTTTTGTAACATTTACCCGATTTTGACGGCAACAATTTTTCTGCCACGTCTTTACCCGCGTCACAAAGTTCGGGGGGGCGTCAGGATTCAGATATTCATCGTCCGAGATCATGTTGTTTATTTCTATTACGAATCAATTTCACTATTATGGTGACGATCTAACCTCCGTGGAAATACGGCACGAACTGTACGCATGGGTGTCGATGTAAACAACCAAGATGGCTGACCCACGCTTTGGCGCGGCAAACGAAGAGTACGGTCCGTACCAAAAACATCTAGTCGACTCACGTTGCACAGCAATTTGCACGGAGATGGCGCGTGGAGAGGGATAAATTGGACTTGTTCGCACGCCGTGCGTAACAAGAGACATGTTGTGCACGCTCGATGTGCGCAGAACGTAGTGCGCATGTTCGGCGTGTTATACTGACAGTTATTCCGCAAACGGCAGAAAAGTGACACAATATGCACGCCCACAGCCACAAACAAGCAACTTTTTCATGCATGCGTGATAAAAATTATTATTACAAGTTTATTATTACATGATGATATTCGACTTACTTTCCCCTTTCGAATCCATTTTGAAAATCGTCAATCGGTTCATTTCTCTGCAACTGGCGACGTTTTCAAGAGCGCACTGAAAATTAGGCACAGAGCGCGACGCGTCTGCGTCGAGCGAAGGGTGCTTTTGAACCGGGACACAATAGCGGGTAAAAAGGATCTTCCCCTTTCGGGTCTGGAACTCGACCCTCGGACTATTACTATATCTAACCCACCATTGCAGATCCCCGAAATGGATACTTTATGTTTGGACTTTTGGCCGTCGATTTGGGATTTCGTCCCACTGTGCGTCGTAGAACGTAGGCCACCCTTTATGTTGCCGTCGAACTTTGGTATCTCTATCCGTGGTAACTTTATATTATCTCGCCCAAGCTTGCAGTTACAATCGGCAAACTGTTGGGCCAAAGTTCGGCGAATACTTCCGACGGTCGGCGATTTTGTTTCACGGAACGCTGGCCCAGCGCTGAAAATGATAACATCATGCCAGCATTGGCACGACTGTCAAATCCTGCATTGGCACGACTGTCGTACCAGCAGCAATCGAACGTTCCCTTGTACAAATTTTCGTCTACATTCCCGCCCAGGGATACTAGATAGTAAATATTTTTCACAAATTTTGATCTAAATTTTTTTTATTTTAACGTGGTTTTTCGGTATCTGGGTAATAATAATTGTAATTCCCATTCATTAGGATGAAAAAAAAAGATTATCTGATTGAGGTTCGAGCTCGAACTAATCCGCCCCTCGATCCAGTAATCCAACCCGGTCCACCCATCCTTGTTCTGGCCGCGCCCGGTGTTGCTCAACTTCGGTGATCTCTTCAAGTTCGGTCCCCACCTCGCTCTAAGTATACCTGCTACTGTAGAGCTGCACATTTCCTGACATCACAACGTTTATGAATGATTCAGAACTGATACTGAATTCTTGAGAAATCATACGAAGTCCTTTTAGCTGCAATATCTTTTTGGCTTCAACATATACCGTAATAAGTTATCGCAGATAGACTTGTGTAGACTCATTGCACGTTCGATTCTCGGATTTGGTAGGGATGAAAAGTTCTTCTCGAGTTCAAATAACTGTGAAGTGATTGTGGCTGCGAATGGTGGTCGAAAAACCCTACTTTCAGGGTGTCCAACACCGGCCATTTTGGGAGGTCAAGGCCCGGAAGCCGGAGTACATAGTTGGGCGGGTCAGGTAAGCTTGTTATCTGGGTTGAGGAAAGGTCTGTCGATCCTATTATAACGGACAATAGGCATGAGCAATTGGGCATAGGAATATGGGACACGTCTTGGATAGCTGGCGATACGTTCGATATGTTTATATCTGGCCAGGCAAATTATTCTAAGAACCCATTGTTCTATGCGACCCCCCGTTCAGTCCAGGTCGTCCCGGGTGATCAGGTATTAATCCTTTCTAAGTGAATGGGTAATAAACTTGGGAGCGCACGCATACCTGGCGCGAGTGAATTTGGCTCTGGGAGTCCCTGTTGGCCTCCCCTGCTCTAAGTATATGAAATATACCAGGGAGAATCCTTATGCGTTTACCATCCTACAAAATTCTGTATTAAATACTATATATAATATATCAAACACTCATTTACGATGATAAAATAGAAGAAAAAAACAATCTCTGATTGAATATGGTAATCGATGTGGGAAATATGCCCAGCTATGAAGCCTCTTGTGTTTGCCATCCTACCAAATTCCTGTCCGGAGCTATATCTCCTTGAACGCAGGACCAAACTGAGTCGTCAAGTGCTCATTTGTTAGCTAGCGAGAAGTTCTATCAACACAGAGCGGGAAAACCCCAACTTTTGACATTCACAATAGGTATTTCTGGCTCTTTGACCATTATGTAACACAGACAACGAAACGTAACCGGGAAGGAATGAAAAAAAAATAAAGTCAATATCTTGAACAACAGGGAAAGTAGGGGGTGCCTTCTGTAAGAACACGTAGCCATGCCTAAGGCTGACTTTCGGAAATGTTTACTTTTCCACCACCGAAATAACGGTATGAATTTCTTTAGTGGACACAAAGGTTTGAAAGTCGGATCTTCTAATCGGCTGCTGCGAATCAACTGCCAGCTTCAACGGTATCACCTCTAGAATTTTTGGTGTGATAAGGTCTGTCAATGTGTTGATTAATATCCAATTGAACATCAAGTACCCACCACTTTTTGTACTCTCAGAACAGATATCACTGACCCGTCATCATCAATAAAGGTGGGTTGCGTGTTAGCTGACGATTCTTCTTGATTAGTGAAGAAAGGGTCATTAGCAATGATTATGGGTGCCTTCGTTTGTAAAACTTCTGTAGATCCAGGTACAGTCTGATTAGTCTGTAATTTGCAATAGACAAGAGGTGCAAAGTCTATACATATATATACCGTGACATTTCGTGGATAGTGAACGCTAGGGATACCAACTCAAAACTCGCTCGGACTAGTGACATCCGAGCGAGTTTTAGGATGGTATCCCTTGCGTTCAATCAACTGGTTCAACCATACCCTGTTCAAGTTAATTTTATTCGGTTCAAACTCGAGAGTAGCGCGCGTAAAATTTGAAAGCTAAAAGCATTTCGTTAGACGGAATGGAACGGAAGCACTAGTGGGGCACTCATCGAGGGACTCGACTTCACCAAGCAGCTACGCTGCGGCTTGATTGTTTCATCAAGGCTCATCGAGAGAATCGACTCCACCAAGCTGATACGCTGCGGCTTGATTGTTTCGTCGAGGCTCATCGAGGGACTCGACTTCACCAAGCAGCTATGCTGCGGCTTGATTGTTTCGTCGAGGCTCATCGACGGACTCGACTTCACAAAGCAGCTACGCTGCGACTCAGACCTGATTTATTCATTTGGAATATAAAAAACATATTGTAACAACGGGCAAATTCCCTGTTACAATTAAAGAAAGGGTTCTCCTGAAATAACTGAGCCGTAAACGTGAGTTAAAAAGTGAGGAAAAAGGTTGAAAGCCGTTTATTCAAAAAGGTACGTGGTGTCTCTCTTAAGTCAGAGACTAGACTGTTTTCAAAATAATACCGGTCGTCGAAGCAACCGGAAGATTCAACTATTCATAAACATCAGCAAGTTAAAAGTGCTGTATACGGTGACTGATGAAAAGCGGGAGGGTTCCTCGTTACACAAGTTCAAAATAAACGTCAAAGTGACAGGTAACAGACACCCTCACAATCTAACGGGTGTCTCCGTTACACTGCCCTCGCCTCTAACGAAGAGTCGTCCCGACTCTTGAAAGAACGATCGACCAAAAATAACAAATCGATAAACAAAAACTATCTGAGCCGAGGCTCATAAAAACTGGCGTTCTTCCAAGAACTATCCGGCATTCGCCTATTGACTACTTTCCGGGAAACCTCGGAAAACCAGAAAGTGGATAGTGAAATCAACGAAAAATCCCAAGTGGAAGTGTACAATAAAGCTTCCTCGCCACAGCGGCGTCTTCGTTGAAGATCCTGAAACTCTTCTTCGAAGATCCCGAAACTCTCCATCCAGTGTCCTTTCCAATAAAGTCAGCTGTAGGGCTGAAAAACTGGATCACACCCAGGAAGCCAGTCCTTGCTCCGAAAATAGGGGCACCACTTGTTTCCGGGAAAGCGTCAGAACTGCACCCAGGAAGATCCTCAAAAATCGGAACACCTTGAATTGGAACGACAGGGATGAGCACGGGATCGGACATGGAAAGATGAAAACAAAGTCACAGAGAGAACATTGGTCCGATTATAGCTTCAACTAGTAGATCATGCGAGTTCGATCCTCGAAAGATGTTGAAAACGTTGTCGAAGCTAGAAGAAAGATCTCCAACCCAAACGTGGAGGTCTTCTCCATCGCACAAAGTCAAGGAGGAAAATGTAAAAAAAAATCTCAACAAAAAGAATTGTAGAAAAATTAACAGAGAAATTATCTTATTCGAGTGCAATCGCAATTGGTTAAAGCTATGTTCCCTATGTTCTTCTGAATAAACAAATAATTCAAATCGAGTGTGATTCCTTATCGAAAATTCTCCCGTGTATATCTTCCGCTGTCAGAATTTCGCTGGGGCAAGGAATCAATCGAGAGCGGCGCGCGCAGGAATGACACAGATCCAAATCGATCACAGAGCAGAAAGGCCGACCAGCTTCAGACTTAGTGATGTACAACCTCTAGGCGACAGGTTAACCCCGCATAACCTCACAAAAGTTCTTGTAAACATCCTCGGCTGATTCTTCCGCGTTCAGGGTTACGACCAGCCAATCATCGTGAACCTGATGTAGAGCCGTTAAATATTCTAGGGTTATGTCGGTTTCCTCTTCCCGCGCGCGAGACTGGATGCGGGTAAACGACACGGCAGGGGATAATCTCAAGCAGACTACTAGGTCTACCTCAAAATCGGAAGAGCTCTCGGTAAAAATCCTACAGTTCTCCATTAAAAGATGAGCTTCTTCCCTCTCAAATCCTCCTAACCTTCGTCGGGCCTCTAATTAACAAAACTACCTCCAGGTGGGAGAAACGAATTCAAAAGAAGCGAGGGCGTTAATCCTGGACGATAATCGATACAAAACCGTTTGGTCCTATCCTTTTTGTTAACCAAGACGATCGGAGAAGCCCACGGGCTGGAAGATAATTCAATCACATCGCTTGCCTTCAAATTCTCTACCAGCTTTGTAACTTCTTCCCTCCCGGGGAGCGGAAGTCGACGAGCAGCCTGTTTGATCGGCGACTGATTTCCTACATCTATCTGATGCTGAGCCACAGAACAACGCCCTATATCTGTAGGACTTTTCGCGAAAGCATCCTTAAAATCTGCTAAAAGGGACTGAAGGGGTTCAAGTTGATCGGGGTTCAACTGCTTAGAGGATCGCGAGTTCCTATCTTGAAGAAAGGTAGGAACCAAGTCAATTCCACGAGCGTAGAGAGAGGAAACATCTACAGAAGGATTCGCGACTTCAACATTACGATCTGTCTGTAAAGAAATCTTGTTTGAACCCGACTGAAACGAACTTTCTCCGGTGGCTATGCAACAGTCGTGAGATGAAAGAAAATCCATACCCAAAATCCCATCGTCTTCAATTTCAGCTATTAAACCGTCGTGTTTGGTTCTAATACAACCTGAGATAATCACCTCTGCGGAAGCTTTTCCTACAATGGGGGTCGTGTCTCCAGTGGCGGTACGCAGACCACACGAGGAAGAAACAATCGGAAAATCAGGAAGTAAACCTGGTCGAACGACTGTGACCTCTGCCCCGGTGTCGACAACCCACAAACACGCGGTTCCGTTGACAGTACCCTTAGCGTAGAGCCCCGAACGTCTCAAGCCTCGGACTACAAATTGTCTTCTATTTCCAGAGGGGGAAGTTCGAGGTTCAACCTGTTCTCCAGCTCGAGAAAAGGAAGACGCTGTCGGATTAGTAGTATGATTTCCAGTCTGTTGAGTGTTTGATCGGTGGTTTCGTTGATTATTGTCCCGAGCGGGGTCATTAGAAATTTGTGACGCGGGTTTCCGCCAGGAATAATTGTTATTTTGATTCCGGGAGGTTTGGTTTCTCTGATTTTTGAGATCCCGTTGTAAAGCAAAACAATACTTTGCGTCATGTCCCTTTTTTTTTACAATACCAACACTCAAAAATTGGTTTTGATTCCTGACGGTTGTTTGTCCGTGCGGAATCTTTGTGGGGGTCATCTCGCTTAGGAGAGGCCTGTCTTTTCCGAAGTGATTGGTTTTCCGGCACAGATTTCGTCGTCGCGAGCTGGCGAACTTTCCCTGAACCGAACTCTGCTTTAGTGATCGTTTCGATCTCCAACCCCCTAATGATCGCTTGGCGAAGGGAAGTAGGACCACCTGCTAGTTTAAGCGTCTGTCTCAAACTAGGGTTAGAAATGGCGTCGAGGAACCTAACACAAGCCAATTGATCGCGGGTATGTGGAGCGCAATCAGGAAGAGCAAGACGGATCAGGCGCTCAATGTCGTTACCTAGGGTGGCTAGATCCTCGTCGCGGCCTTGAGTTCTGCTATTGAATTGAGTATAATAGAGTTTCGCCATATGTTCGTCTCCAAATTTAAGTTTTAACAATGCACAGAGCTTGTTAAAGTCTTGCGCGTCAACATCGCTCAAAGAAGCTAGGTTGCTTAAGGCCGCTCCCCGAAGAGACCCGGTTAAAGCCGCTATCTTAAACGCCTGATCCCAATTGTTCAATCCGGCAATCGTTAGAAACTGCCTTTCGTACTGGGCCCAGGATGTGGAGCCGTCGTACGTACTAGGTTTCATCAACATTGAATTTACTCTGGGCAGCGAATCCGAACGCGCCACTGGGTTAAAAGCGGGCCAGCTTCCGTGTTGAGAGGTAAAAGGATGGATTCCCGTATTCGCAGGGAGGCTTCTAGAAGGAAAAACATTCTCGAGGGAGAATGGCTTCGGAAGGCCTACCGGACCTTCGGAAAATAAGGTCCCCATCGGGAGGGTAGCCTGCCCGCTTTCACCCACGGAACCATTAACGGCGAACTGCGGTCTTAAAGGGGCGAAGGAAAATTAAACACATTTGGGATATTTTGTCCGGAATTCTGTGTGTCGTTGAAAACTCTCTCCGGTCCGCGATTTGTTCCTGTGGGGACATTGCATACCGTTGGCCTAAAATTAAATGAGAAAGGTACGGCCGGGGCGGCACGAACTTCCTCTCGTCCTTCGGGAGCTAATTGTCTAGCATCTACCCTGTGCGGAGCGTCTAGCAGGTGTGGTAACCTTGGGACATCAAACCCAGTTTTGGGGGGCGTTACCACACATCAAGCTTTGTGCTCGACAGATTTCTTCGTTCCGCACTATTTCTCCAGTGCGGACGTCCTGTCGGCGTCTCGGGGTCAACGTCGCTCGTTGCAACGCTGTCCCCGAGGCAAAATTGACGAAAGCAGAAGGGTGGTTGTCAGCCCGAAAAACTGGCACAGACCTTTGGGTGTCTTCGAGAACCTGGTTAGGAGGGGTCTGTGACGGAGGGGGCGCCCGGCAGTCGCGGGGTGATCCAGCGAACGGCCGTGGGGTTTGTACTCTCTGGACTTCCAGCAGGCGGGACTCCAAGGTCTCGAAACGCCGGAGCATTTCTTCGCGCTCAGTCTGATCGCGTTCCTCACGCTCTCGTTCCCGGCGAAGTTGCTCCGTCCGTTCTCGCTCTCGCTCGGTTTGATCTTGACGATGCTGTTCTCTAAGCTGCTCTTGCAAGAGCTGAAAAAGTTGAACTGATTGAGACTCAGTTCGTAGGGTTACCTGTGGTGAACCCTGTTCTTGTGAAAGTGTATTTCTCTGTGGAAACGCTTGTTGTTGTGGCTGTGGTGAAGTTGGAGTGGACGCTTGTTCGACGGGTTCCAGACGAGCTCTCTTGGCCAGCGGTTCCCGGTCGATTTCAGTCTCTCCATCACTCATTGAAGCCCGTTGGAGGCGTGTGCGAGGCATGGCTCTCAAGATTGTTCAAAATCACGTACGAATAAAACTCTCACTCGCGGTCTCAGGTTAAGACTCAGGTAAATCAGGAAGATCCCAGCTCCTCACTAAATGTAACAACGGGCAAATTCCCTGTTACAATTAAAGAAAGGGTTCTCCTGAAATAACTGAGTCGTAAACGTGAGTTAAAAAGTGAGGAAAAAGGTTGAAATCCGTTTATTCAAAAAGGTACGTGGTGTCTCTCTTAAGTCAGAGACTAGACTGTTTTCACAATAATACCGGTCGTCGAAGCGACCGGAAGATTCAACTATTCATAAACATCAGCAAGTTAAAAGTGCTGTATACGGTGACTGATGAAAAGCGGGAGGGTTCCTCGTTACACAAGTTCAAAATGAACGTCAAAGTGCCAGGTAACAGACACCCTCACAATCTAACGGGTGTCTCCGTTACAATATTTTTCTATATGTTCACTAGATTGTTCTTCCATGTAGAGGTGTAGATCCTATTGAAGTTGTGTAAGAATTGAAGTTAGATTTTTCAATGACTAAATGGAGTGATAAAAGATTATGAGTCATATATTTGAAGTCATCGCTATGAACAAGTCTTTACGCGTACACTTATATCAGCCAAAAAATTATCAATTCAACTCATCCGGGTCATTCAAAAAATCAAAGTTCTATTTCTTTTGAAATTCAATAGCATCTTTCCTCAGACCCTTGCTATTGTATACCTCTCCTTGAACTGATTTCAACTCCGCTCAACATGCTAGAAAGTCAGCTCTTGGGCCGATTTGAGGGATAATATCTTTTATCATGTCGTGATTGAGCCACCGCACCCTGACCATCGAGTTAATCTTTTCACCTGTGTAACATAGGAAAGTAACTGATTGTAAGTTGTTAGAAATTTATTATCATTGTATATCAGCCCTGAAGAATCTAAGTATCGTTACAAGTGTCGAGACATCATAGAGCTAGGGACTGAGTTTCATCTCAGTGATGACTTTCCTGTGAATTATCTTCATTGTTCTATGTGCAAAAAAATAATCAAATTACATAAATGTCTACCACCATGGTGTTGATTTTCTCAATCAGACTCAATGGACCTGTTATATTAATTGTCCACTAGTATACTGAACGTCATCTAATCACTTAAGTTTAATAGTTTCTATTTTGATGTTTTTACATTAATTTTAATAATCTGAATATTTTTTGAACAATTTTTTAAACTTATTCTGATTTTCGTTAGACATATTACTTATTTCTGAATCGAAGGAATAACAAAAATCTAACGTTTTTCCAATTCTATCTTCTCAGTTAAATCCAACTAACAAACTGTGCTTTTTGTTATATAAATTAAATTTCCTTCGCAGGCGAATAATATGCGGTGGTCAGTGAACGGCAGGCAGAAGGTTAAAGATTCGGATGCACTGTTAAAAGTAACATGAACAAACCGACGCCAACCAACGCGGCATTTGATTGTAGATTGTAGGTTAGGACGTCGTCGTGAACAAAGAGGTCCATGGAAATTGGATTGAAACAACAGACAACTGTTCAGTATTTCAAGAAACTCAGTAATCTATGAAACGAGTGAAAATATATGAAGTACTTAATGAAATTATTCCGAAAATAAGCACACGTGCACAAGACCAGCTACCTTGGGGAAATTAAAAAATTAAGAGTTTGAGATTTACTTACGTTCGAATACTTCGCTTAATTCGCTCAGATCATTGGCATTGAGCCACTGAACGACTTCCTCCATTTTCACAGTTTGCGAATAAATTAGACTTTCAATCCCGATCACAAGAGTGTTGACTTTCGATACACGACGCGACGCGAAACGCGGCCATATGCAAAATACACCGAGTTTTGGCGCGATCTCTACAACCTACGACAGCGTCATCACGTGGTTATCGCAATAGACCGCATACTAACTTCAAGAGGATATTCTCAGTAGTCTAGAATTCCGCATGGAAATATACTAATGATTTAGAGGATTTCATTAGTATGCATGATTAGTATGTTACCATACTGGAAATAAGAATAAATTTCTTTCGGTGAACAGGCAGAAGGTAGCCTTGAACAAGGTAAACAGAGTTTGAGCTGACGCGGAACACAGAGAGAGAAGCAACGTGCAAGAACAGGAAGGAGAGAGCGTTCGAAATACAGCAACGATCTCGCTATATCTTCTAACTGTTTAATTGCAGAAATGCCGGGAAACAAAACATGGAACTGCTTGATAAAGGGCAAGATGCTGCAACCAAGTGTCTTCCACCGCCGGTTCGATCCGGCTCGAAGGACCAAAATGTTGTCGAAACTTATTGTTTCGATTGCAAAATGATATATGAGAAATCCCGAAGCATGGCATATGGGTGTATGAGGTACTTACTCGTGCTGGCCAGCTTCCGGATTAGTGTTGGTGATGGTTTTTTGTTCGGTTGATGTGTTGTTGTGTATGGTTGGAGTGTCCAGAGAGTTGCAAATTGCACACGCGGATGCGATAAACGATCGATAAATAAGTTCGATTCCGGTTTAAGAGTATACGCGGATCGATGTTGACTCGTGAAACTCATATACGAGAGTGACCGTTCTGGCGGTCATACGGGATTACGGTTTTAGTAGCCTCGTTACCCAATGCCATGTGAAATTAGGCGGTTTATTCAAATTTGAATTTTCAAGAGCAAACATGTATAATATACAATGTATGTACTCAAATATATGTATTTATAATATAATAATCCTCAAAAATTTCGTAAATCTGAAAATTGTATTTCTATCGTAGACGCCTACGCTACAAGTCTGGTTAACTACCGTTCTATCAGGAAATTCGAAAGTAGGTGTTGATCCGGAAATCGCAACATATTCGCAATGGACCACGTGGAGCTCGGTGCTCGGTAAGATGGATTCAGAGCTACATTTTATTATTTTATCATCTTCTGTCCAGTTAAGATAGGATAATTGAGCATTGTACCCCAAGTTAGAATACGTTTCTACCACACATGCATTGAAAACGTTTCTACTACACATGCATTGAAAATTCGTCTTTTTTTACATCCTTAACGGGACGAAAGTTACGGGGAAATACACTATACAATACACAAATACACATACAAATAGACAAAACTTGCTGCCGGGAAAAAAACTCTGGTAACTATAGTAATAGTGTAATAAACGAAGAAAGTGCTGCCCTTAGTAGAGAACGTTGTTCTCATGGTTCTAACCTCACTTCCAGTCGTTTTTAATGCATGTGTGAAAAAAAACAATGCATGTGCCATGAGAAGAAGCAGGCGTTTTGTCTCACGCGAAATCACAGAACGAGGTGCAAGTCAAGGGCGCCGAAGGCGTGAGCAAAAATCGCCTGCTTCCTCCCCTGGTGCATAATATACTATTTTATGTTTAAGGTTCGAGTAATATCAGCTTGGTAGCGGTGGACGATAACTTGATCGATATCATTTGGGAAGACCAACCTGAACATGGGTCGGGGCCGGTATTTGAACATCCGATAGAGTTTGCTGGTTCGTACATTTCAAACCAAAAACATTATATTCTAATAGTATGTCAGCTATTCCACCATGTATCGGCCAATGTTGACCGGCAAAAAATCGTTTTGACTAACATGTTCAAACTCGTGTTTACGTCTTGAATTATGTTCGGAAAATATCGTGGGATACCGATGTTTTCCCTCGTGGTTCGAGTGCGAAGTTTCCTATACATCGTGTTCCAGAAATGAATTTTCAAATTCATGGGGGTCGTGGAGAGGATCAAGATGAGTATACTAACGAATCAGAATTTCACGTGGGGGCGTAGCTGAGTGAGTGTCTGTATTATCCGCTTGAAAGCATTGCTGCTCATATGTATATGTATAGATATGTTCACTATCTTTTATGGTAGAGTCTAGACTTCTTGTTGAAAATAGTGCAAATCTCTTAGGTTTTTTTTTTTTTGTATACAAACTAGTAACTTGGGCCACTGCTACTGACTACTATACACGTGAAGCGAACATGTGAGAAGTGTGAAATTCATGAGCACATCGTTCTTCAGACGCCCAATAAATTGAAAAAGGTTGCGCCTGAATGCTTCAGAAAAATCCGTCGTGAGTAGATGAAACATGATGCTATAGTGTGGACTTGTTACCGTGAGTGCCAGTTCAAATCAAGGAGTATGTTGTGTATATCGTTATGTGGAATTACAGCATCCGACTTTCATCCGACATCCGACTTTCATTGATGACAAGATCCTGATTGTAACGGTCATACCTATAATGATTTTGCTACTAAATTGAATGCCGGATCCCAGTGATTTGTGAAAAAACGCAGTGAAACTCACCGGAACGTCTTCCAAGTGTCGTAGATCATCACATTCAGCCATAACGTCGTAGCCGTGGAGAAATACCAGACCCCGAAATCTGAAATCATCGAGATGTCAGAGTGACATTGGACGTTTCCAGAATGTAGATATCATCGTGACATAGCGAATTCTACGCCATTTTACATGCCGTGTGGTAGTTCTTCGTCAGCTACGTTATTGGGCACTGAGCGAAACTGTCATGAGGTATAATTACCGATAAGAGCCGCGAAATGCATATTCAGACCATCGAGTCCGAAATTGGAGATCAACCAACCGCGAATCACGATGAAGGTGAAGACGCCGATCCAGGAAGCGAATTAGCTACGAAGAATCGATCCTTGGTGATTCCACAGCTCCGGTCTTGGAGAGGGGGCGGTCAAGGCTGACCAAATTAGAATCCAGGACAAACACGCAGCAAACAGGAGACTGTTGTCGAGTCTCAACACATCCTCGTCTAGTGTTCTGGTGTAATTTGTTAGTATTGTAACGGAGGTGCCTCCTCACTTCATGAACACTTCGTGTATGACTTTAAAGATAAGTCTTCTCATGTTTAATAACTGAAGAAGAAATAACTGAATCTTCTGGTCGCTTCGACGACCAGTATTATTGTAAATATCGGTCCTGCTTTAGACTTTAAACTAGAAGCACGTCCACTTTCACTCTTGAATAAACATAGAGCATTGGAAACTTTACTTCCTCACGCTTCGCCTCAATCATATCGGGGAACCCTTTTATTACTGTTACTTAGTCCTGCACTTCGTAACAATTACTTCGTAACAATTACTTCGTAACAGTATAGCCATTCTTCGGCTACCGCGAAAAATTTGTTTAAGCGACCCGTGTGGTTATGGTTTCTGGTAACGACCGAGGATGAAATTTTTCAGAATCGCGTCTCCGGACTTCTCAGATACTCGAACGTGAAACAACAATCATCGTAGACAATATTCGTGAAACGCTAAAAATGAATATGATCTTATACTCCGACTCTTCCTGAAACAATCGAAAACTGCAAGTAAACATTGGTCGTTGGCAAGCAATTGCACAAGAGAACAACTCAGATCCTCAGGAGTTGAAACATCGCTAAAACATAAACATGAATATACGTTTCCGGATTTTTCATTCGGGGCTGCGGTAAAGAAGTGATGAGTACATTCAATCGCTAAAGGAGAAAGGATCCGTCTCATAATTACGCAAGTATATGTGACAGGTCAAACTTAGCCCACTGTAGCATGAAGATTCGTGTAATTTACAAGAAAATGAAACGCACAAAATGAGTTTACAATGTCTGATTATTTTATATAGGTACATATATTTTTTTTTCTCGCCTCAAGTTCTTGCGATGCTATTTTTCATCATTATTTTTTTCTTAAAATCGTTTTCCTATTATTATAAGGTCGCAA
Source organism: Euura lappo (assembly GCA_018257835.1). NCBI lineage: Eukaryota > Metazoa > Arthropoda > Insecta > Hymenoptera > Tenthredinidae > Euura > Euura lappo. Next base: position 325,274 of record JAEUYN010000120.1, on the reverse strand, counting down.
GAGTTGGCAAATTTGTAAACACTATAGAGACAAGATACGACATACCTTTCTAAGAATATAAATAAAATGGGCATTTTGCCAGATCTGGTGAAAAAGAGTTAGGAATAAATGTTGGCTCGATATGTAGACATCAACGGTAGAAATTTCCTTGTTCTCTATAGAATTTCAATTCAGAGGCAGTGTCCTGTTTCGTTACATTTCTTGCGAATACTCTCGATAAATTCTTTCATAATCCTTCACGACCAAGATTTATATACACATACATATCGTGGGTTCCAATTTGCAGTTTCAGAGCTCTAAATGACGCGGAGTATGTCTCGCTCTTCCTTTTCGTCAAAGTACCAATAAATTGTGGTCATAATTGGACTGAATAGCAAATTGGCTATAACATAATTGGCAAGGTCTTGGGATACGACGACCAATGAACCATGCAGGGAATGATCACGAGGTAATTCGGGGAACCGGTCACGCCTGGATGCACCTGGTCCCTGGTTGGCCTGGTCAGTGATTCGGAACGATGACCCCGGGGATATAACGACGACCCCTGGCCCTGGAGAGTCATTCTACAACCCGCCGTCTTGCCAGTAACATGGAATCCTTCGGCTCGCTGTTGTTCGCCATGGGCGTCGGCGCCCCGGGTCTGGACTTCGTCGCGGAGTTTCCCACGGAAGTCTCGCCGAGGATCTTCGGCTACCTGGACGCGGCGTCCCTCGTCTCCGCCGCTCGCGTCTCTCGCAGTTGGCTGGCGACCTGCCGTGGTGACCCGATCGTCCGGAGACGCGCCCGCCGCGGGGGATCCAATATGGCTGCTAGACCTATTGGACGTGTCTGAAATAGTTCACCATTAAAATAGGAAAAAATAGTCTTGCAATTTGAAACAAGACAGCTTGCGAATAATTTCGTAGAGGAAGGAATCCTCCGGGTAAATAAAAACTGGATCGCACTCATCCCCAACTCGTGCATCTTCAACATTGGCTTGATACATCGTATGCCAATTTCCTTTAACGAAGAAGACATCTGGGTAGGAATAGACGAGGTCTCAAAGAAAGGCATATCAAGAATTGAATGCATGAAGAAGAAGCAAACATATGGAGACAATGGCAGAGAAGTAGTTGAATTTGAAAACACCGGCTCTGTCAAGGTATTCGTTCCAGGGGTCCTACCTGAAGCCTTGTGGGTGTACGAGAATCTCAGACTTGTTGACAAATTCGTGCCGAGAGTTAAGCTTTGCTTTAAATGTCGAAGATACGGACATATCTCCGGAAACTGCAGGCACACGGTTAGGTGCGAGCGGTGCGGAGAAGATCTCTACGAGGAATCTTGTAACAACTTAATTAAATGCGTAAACTGCGGAGGGCCGCATATATAGCTTCGAGTAAAGATTGCGTAATATATAAATTTAACGTTGAATTAGTATCCCTAAGATCAACATTAGGCAATAATCTCAGGGAAGCTGAGTACATGACTCAGGCCTTTTACCAGCATTCCCACAAAGTCTCCATCGATGACTCAAAGGTGGTAAAACACAGCGTAGCTCATTATAGCGATTATTCCCCTCAGGATCTAGCTGACCTCCTAGAGGACTCTCTGATAGTAGATTTGAACGGCCTTAGAGCAGAACCAAACTCGTCCTTGACAACCCCCTTATCGCCCTCAGAAGAGCAGGAGGAAATAGACGAGGTTATATTATCAGAAGAGAGAAGAAGGAAAGCTTTCTGTATTGGCCAGGAAATATTCGAGAAACTCAAGGATAATATACATAGGAGTTGGCGAGGAACCATCTTGGATGTGAAAGGGTAAAGAGCCTCTGAAAGTGGAGCGTGAGTTTTGTGGCATGTGTGAGAGACAGGGAGAAACAGGAGAGGAGACATTTGGTACGTCGGAAGAGATAAAGGCATAGAAGGCATAGAAGAGAAAAGAAGCAGCCGAGATTGGGAATTAGAGGAAGGAAAAGGAGGTAAAGAAAGAAGGCATTAGAGGTTAGGAACGGTCTCGTGGACAAGGGGACACCGGAGCTGAAGGGAGGAGAGAGGGAACAAGGAGTCTAGCGGAGAGACTGAGCACCGACAGCGAGAGAAACGAGCTCAACCGGTAAGGAAGGAAGAGTCAGGTGGAGCGCACGAGCGAGATGAGCGAGGCGATGGGGAAGGACAGGGTTCTCGAGCTGCTCGCAAGTATTAGTAGAGACTTCGAGCAGTTAGCAGCGAAGGAGGAAAGGAAGAAAATAGCACTGGAGCATAAAGACGATGACGAGGAGGAATCAAGGGAGGATGAAAGAGAGGAAAGGGCGGCAGAGGGGGATCGGGACGCTAAGGAGGCCGAGGGGCTGACCCCCTCCGGAAGCGTATCGTACGCGAGTAAGGTGGCAGGGGGAGGTACGAAGAGCAGGTCGTGGGCGGACGAAGTTGACAGAACCGATGAAAGAGAGAGAGCAAGAGAGAAAGAAGGAAAAAAGGAAGTAAAAGAGAACGGAAGAACCAGGGTGGCTGAGATAAGGGAAAACGAAGAAACGTGGCAGTGGGAGATGAGGGAAAGAAGAAGAAAGGCCAGAAACCTGGTAATTAAAGGAATGGAAGTAAAGAAAGAGGAAGTCGAAGAGAGGATAAAAAAGTGGCTGGAGAAAGAACTAGGAAAGAAGGTAGAGGTGGAACAGATCTGGATGACGAAAGAGAATCTGGTGGTAGTGCGCCTCGGAAGAATGGAGGACATCAGCGAAATAGTGAAGCGAAGAGAGGAAATCTGGGAGCGATGGGAACTGTGGGTAGAAAGAGATAGCACGTTCAGAGAGAGAAGGACCAGATGGCTGGTGAACAATCGAGCAAGGAACGCGAGACGGGAGGGAAAGAAAGTCACAGAGGAGGAAGAAAGAGTGTGCATCGACGGAACCTGGTGGACGTGGAAAGAGAAGGAGGAGGAATGGCACGTGCAAGAGATGGAAGAAAAGAACGAGACGCAAGCGGGGGAAGAAACGGAGCGTGGAAAAATGGAAAAAACCCGAGAAGAAGTGGTAAAATGGAGAGAGAACCTGGAACGGAGAAAGGAAGAGATTAGGAAGGAAGAGGAGGAACTGGCAGCGGAAGAGGTGAGAGTCAGGCTAGCTACAACAGCAGCGGCGAGCACCGGAGAGAGAATGGTAAAGCGAGGCGCGGAGAAAGACAATATAGCCGAGGAGAAGGACAAGGAAACCGGGGAGAAAGCAGAGAAGACAGGAGAGATGGAGGGGAAAGCGGAGAAGAAAGCAGAAAAGAAAGCTAAGGAGTCAGAGAAGAAAAAAGGCAGAAGAAAGGAGAGCGAAGCGAGCAACGAACGGGAGAGGAACGAGGGAAAGCCAGAGGCAAAAGAAAAACAGAGCGAAGAGAAGTCGGGCGGAAAAGAGAAAGCAACCGATGAGAACCAAAACATAAGTGAGGGAGGACAAATGGAAAGGAGAACGGAGGAAGTGGAGAGATGGAGGAAAGATCTGGAGCGAAGGAAAGCAGAATTAAGGAAAGAGGAAGAAGAATTGGAAGAGGAAGAGAAGAAAATCCGAGACGTAAAAAGTTAGGAATAAAGTATGGAATGAGGCATGGAATGAAGTAATGAAATGAGGGTACTAGATGAGGAGGTGTATATATATATATATAATAGTAGATTATAAATAGGACTAAGAAAGAAATGGAAATGTAAAGGTGTATATATTATACGAGAGGCAGGGGAATGAGATTGAAATGAAGTATGGAATGAGGTATGGAATGAAGTAAATATAATATTAGTTTATAGGTTAGAAATAGGATTAAGGAGAAATGTATAATGTGATGAGAGACGGGCTGACGCCGAAAGGCAAGCCTAGAGAAATAAATACTACTACTACATAGGAGTTGGCGGGTGAAAAATCAGAAGCTCTTAACACCCTTAAAAACATAGAGTCAAAAACCCTGACCGAGATCCTGGACAGACCTATCAGGAGATCTCCGGAACCCAGGGGCCCCTCCCCCTCGGCCGTGGATAAAAACTAGGGAAAAAAAAAATTAAATTGAAAATTAAAATTAAAAAAAAGAAAAAAAATTAAAAATAAAGAAGAAGAAGGGGAAAAAAAATCACAATAATAATTATAATAATTAGTATTTAACAGCGCTGGGGGTAGGGCCCAGTTTACTCTTTCCTGTATTAAGTTATAGATCTGAGTTGATGTGCCCTGTACTAAGCCCCCGGGCAATAGCAAGAAACGGCCCTGGGCTCTCCTTCCTCTGGGGACAGAGGAACACCGGAGCTGGGTCGGTAACAACTCAGGCCCTAAATAATTCCAATCAGTAAATAAAAGGAAAAAAAAATCAGGTGAAAAATTAATTAAGTAAGCAAGATATAAAATAATTAAAGGGGAGAATTAAATGTATAATATTAATAATAATATTAAAATAGTCAACTAATAAACGATTTAATATTCACACGAAGTAAAACAAAACTAGAATATCACCCTAGGACAAACTAAGACATCGGGGTCTACCGCATACCCAGCCATATCGTATAATCTCCCCCCCCTCCCTCTTACCTGCATAATGGAAATTATTTCATGGAACATAACGGGCATTAGATCTGAGGTAAACGAAATCCCAAACATACTTAAAGACTGCTATATCCTGTGCCTTACTGAAACAAAATTAACTCCAGGATCAAAGTATAAACCAGCATTTAGAAACTTTAACAGTGTCAGACGGGACAGAGGTACAGATGCAGGGGGAGGTTTAATCATTCTCATTCTCCGGAGCCTTACCTACTCAACCATCCCCATCAACAATATTCCCCCCGGGGTGGAATTAATAGCAGTCAAAATCCTATACGGCGACAAAACGGTCCATCTGATTAGCTTATATCCAGAGTGTTCAACAGGGACTCCCAGAGCCAAATTCACTCCCGACAGGTATACGTGCGCTCCCAAGCTTATTACCCGTTCACTTAGAAAGGATTAATACCTGACAGTAGATAGGCTAGGGGGCTACGGGGCCACCCGAAAATTTCTAAGTCCCGAAATCGACCTACTGCGCATGCGCGAGGGTGGGAGATTTGAAATTGCGGTTCCCTGCGCGCGTGTCGGGGTGGGGATATCAAAAGCAAGGACGATGAGTAATTTCCTGGAACATATCGACGAATAACGGGATTCCGAACTAGTGACCTAAAAGTACCCAGCTTTCCATATCGACGAATAACGGGATTCCGGACTAGTGACCTAAAAGTACCCAGCTTTCACGCGTCAAAAATGTGTCTTACTGGATGACGTCGTCGTAGGTTGACAACGGGAACTCTCCGGCTGGAGAGTGGGGACATCCGTCGATGACCTCGCGTCATCGAGCGTCCGTCGGGTATCCTCGTTATGATTTACCCTGTCTTCGATCTGATCGATGATCTACCCTTTCTCCCATCTGATATCATCCTGTCGACGATCTGATCGCCCTTGTTCACGGTCTGTGATTAAGTGCTAATGAGTAGAGTAGGTATACTATTGAACGTACGCAGAGATCACCAAGCCAGTCAGTGCTCCACATTAATTCACAGTTAGACTATTCGGAATAGAGAGTTACAGAGATTCATGCGTCAATCCTCTTTTGAAGCGTGAAACTGTAACAATCGCCTATGGTAGGATGACGAAACTGCAGTAGAGCTTGCCAACGCGGAGCCCTCCGATTTCCAAAGAACTGTTAAGAGAAATTCATATGATTCGGAGAATTGTCAACTCATTAGACTCTGCAACGGTCAACGATTCCTGGAATTGACACGTTTGAACGTGCTAAATCGAACGACTGACGGCGAATTCTCTCACGGTACCCGTAGGGTTCCAGAAGCTTCGTTCCAACGGACAAAGGATTGCGTCAGAATTGCAACGGTCAACGATTCCTGGAATTGACACGTTCGAACCTGCTAAATCGAAGTTTCGAGACTGCAGCTTGCAAAGGATGGTTCTAGAAGGATAGTGGTGAGGGTGGAGGACTATAAAAACGGAGCATTTTTTCGATAAAATATCATTCAACATTCATTCTTCACGCTGCTACTCAATATTCTCAAACAAGTGGAATTATGGAGATTATTTTAGACGTGCAGGGTTTCCTCCAATTTGACGATGAATTCGTGCTGAAGGAACTAGCGGCAATCTCGGTTCAACCAGACGGAGAAGGTGTACACAGTTCAGCCTGCATCCTCTTCAAACCACCCTGCGCGTGGGCAACGTTACCAGCTATAAACAGAGCTATCAATGCCTGGTTAACAAGAAATTTTCATGGAATACCGTGGAATGTTGGAAATAGAGCTTACACCGATGTGCAGGAAGTGTTGAATAAAATTGTTCAGGACGCGAGTTACCTGTACGTGAAGGGACTGGAGAAGAAAGAGTGGGTGGAAAGAATAATCAATTATTCGAAACCTGTCATCGACTTGACTGAGCTGGGATGTCCGACATTGGGACTGGAGAAGAAAGAGTGGGTGGAAAGAATAATCAACTATTCGAAACCTGTCATCGACTTAGCAGAGCTGGGATATCCGGCATTCCGATGGCTACGACACATCGGTATATATTATTGTCTGTATCACGAACATCATAAGTCCCTTCCAAGATATCACTGTGCTTTCGAAAACGTTCAGCTTCTGAAAAACTGGTACGTGAAGGATTGTCCGAGTTCCCTTAGCAAATCTTTGCACCTGTACCTACAACTGGGTAGTCTGAAGCAGATGAAAGCGGAAGATATTGCCTTTTTAACGAAAGATTTCATTCTCATCTATGGATCGAACATCATCGATGAAGTGTGGGAGAAACTATCTGAAAATATGAAGGCGGACCAAGACATTGCCGATTGTCGGAGATGCCAGGAACATTATAAGTCGTGCGGAGATGAATTTGACGGACCGATACCAATGATTAAAAATTGTCCACAGTGTAAATTATCTCTGTAGAATATTTTGACTTCAGATAAAGCTGCTATGATGAATCGTAAGGACTCTATGTTATTCGTTTCGGATAAATAAAAAGATCTGCTTTGAAAAATGGTCTCCTCTTTGATATCCCTCACACGATTCATCTTAGTTCATAGTTATCTCCTGTTTATACAAGTTGCAAAAATTTTACAAAAAAAAATGACTAAATTGAAAAAAATTTAGAACTGGTAGCGGAGTTGCATACATCGGCGAGAAGAAATTACCAACGCCGACGTGTAGAAGTTCGTGGTATCGACGAGACCTGGCAAGCTGATCTCGTTGATATGATTGCTTACGCTGGGCAAAATAAAGGCTACAAGTACTTGCTCACGGTCATTGATATCTTTTCAAAGTATGCGTGGGCTGTACCGATTAAGAGTAAGACTGGTGATGATGTTACCAATGCCATGGAGTCTATATTCCTCCAGGGACGTATACCTAAAAAATTACACGTGGATCAAGGAAAGGAATTTTACAATACGAAATTCGAATCTCTCATGAAGCGTCGCGGTATCGTGTTGTACTCTACGTACAGTAATTTAAAGGCATCGATCTGTGAACGCTTCAATCGTACGCTGAAAAGTAAAATGTGGATGCAGTTCAGTCTCCGAGGTAGCTATAAGTGGACCGATATTTTGAATGAGTTGGTATCCGCTTACAATAACACCAAACATCAAACTACACGCATGAAGCCTAAGGATGTGTCAGCCGCGAACGAACAGCTGTTGCTACGCAATGTGTACCAGAAAGTTCGTGCTAGATCTACGAAGCCGCCGAAATTCAAAGTTGGAGATAAAGTTCGAGTCAGCAAATTCAAAAACGTTTTTGAAAAAGGATATACACCCAATTGGACAACCGAAATATTCACTATCATACAGGTTGTGAACACGCATCCTGTAACGTATAAGCTGAAAGATTATCGAGATGAACCGATCGCTGGAGGTTTTTACGAAAAAGAGCTCCTCGCAGTCAAGAATCCTGACATCTACCTTGTGGAAAAAGTGCTGAAGAGACAAGGAAATAAAGAATACGTCAAGTGGTTAGGTTTCGATGATACGCATAACAGTTGGATAAATAGGAATGATCTGTAAGGTATTTGAATGAATAAATGAAAAATTGGTTTTATTAATGCAGTTTTTATTTCGTTACACACCCGACGTACATCCATCCTTTAGAGTGGTAAAGAAAAATTACAGAAATTTAACACAAATTTTACAAAGTTTTACAAAATTACAAAATGATACAAAAAATTCCCTAAATTTTACAAAAAATGTACTAAATTTCACAAAAATGTACTAAATTTTACAAAAAATGTACTAAATTTTACAAAAAAAAATCAAAAAATTTCGATTCATAAAAACTATTTTCGTAAAATACTTTCTGGTTACTCTTATAGCGTTGAGTGTGAGGTAATATGATCCCTCTGGATAACACTCGGTACAGCTGAACGTGTCTCAATACACAATCAACCTTCGTTAATTTTATGATGATTGGATTAAAAAATCTAAAGGTGTAAAGATGAATGTTGTGCAAAATACTATTTGTTTCGATGATTATCTTGACTGTTTGCAGAACAGGAATACACAAAAGAGAAGTCAATGTACTTTCCGTACCAAATGTCACGTAGTTCAAACTGTCAGACAAGTCAAATTAGCTCTCAATCCTCACGATGATAAGAGGTATTTGTTACCTCAGAGTACAGACACGTTACCGTGGGGTCACTATAAAATTAACGAAGGTTGATTGTGTATTGAGACACGTTCAGCTGTACCGAGTGTTATCCAGAGGGATCATATTACCTCACACTCAACGCTATAAGAGTAACCAGAAAGTATTTTACGAAAATAGTTTTTATGAATCGAAATTTTTTGATTTTTTTTGTAAAATTTAGTACATTTCTTGTAAAAATCAGTAAATTTTTTGCAAAATTTAGTACACGGACAAAGGATTGCGTCAGAATTGCAACGGTCAACGATTCCTGGAATTGACACGTTCGAACCTGCTAAATCGAACTTTCGAGACTGCAGCTTGCAAAGGATGGTTCTAGAAGGATAGTAGTGGGGGTGGAGGACTATAAAAACGGAGCATTTTTTCGATAAAATATCATTCAACATTCATTCTTCACGCTGCTACTCAATATTCAGTCACAGAGATTCATGCATCAATCCTCTTTTGCAGCGTGAAACTGTAACGATCGTGTATGGTAGGGTGATGAAACTACAGTGAGTCATATATGAGCTTGCCAACGCTCTCCGATTTCTAAAGAACCGTTGACCGAAATGCGTACATATTGTCTGTTGCGGATACATTTTTACTCAGTTCGCCTCCTATAAGAGAGTACGGTCATCGTTATGAATGAACGAATTGTCGGCTAATTAGACTCTACATAAGATATTTATTTATCATTCGTTCCTCAGTCTTGATCTTGCGCTTGGGAAGGCTATATAAAAACTGCTGCAGCGCGACGTAATTTCGGATGTGAAATAGACACGATGTCGGTGGAACAATGTGAAAAAACAGTTGCTCTTATGAAACGAGCCTATACTCTTTTAGCTAAGGGTAAGGTAAATGCTCAAGAAGTACACAAGTGGATGAAATGTGGTACAAAGAGCATACGAATTCTGGGACAGCTGTTGCGCAAAGAGGGTACAACTGTACCGGAGAAGCAAAAGTACCTAGCGACAATTGGTCAATTGAAGGGTGCGAATCTTCTTCTCAAAGGCCTACTGGTGACGGGTAGCGGATTGCAAAAGCGTAAAAATCGGAGCGATAGAGTAAAATGGTGTGATTTGGAGTCTGCTTTCGAGAAGCGTATACGTTCGGGAGTGATAGTGAACTTGAAACACGTGGACACGATCGCGTTCATGACAGATGCGTCATCTCTCTTTAAATCTCGGATTAAAAACGCACTCAAGAAAGAGAACTCATTGAAAGTCAACAGTGTGTTTGCAGCTGAATACAGCATTATCAAAAATGATGAAAAAGTCATAGAGGTCAAGTATTTCAATACAAAAAATGCTCCAATCCTTCAAACGACTGATTTGAAAGAATGGTTTGTAGATAATGTGCGAGATCCAATCCTCAAGGATATCGAAGAGTTTCAGGATAAGGATTCCGGCTGGTCATTACACTCAATCGTGAACCTAACAATAAACATTAACAAATATAATCCTATGCGCGGGAGTTCGTACATTGAAATACCTGCACCCATCAAGAAAAAGCAAGCATGTGTCAACGTACGTAATGATGATGATCAGTGTTTGATGGGCGCTGCTGTCTGCGTTACATCCAGTCGAGTAGGGGGATCACCCGGAACGGGTTTCAAAATACAAGCCATACGAAAACGAATTGAATTTCGACGGTATAGATTTTCCTGTAACGCCGAAACAAGTAGCAAAATTTGAGAAACAAAATGATATTTCCGTGAATATATGAGGCATTCCATGCCAACTCGACCAATGATTTTCCCTCACCATTTTTGATTTGTTTCATAATTTTTTCTATAGTTGCCCTCAGTTTCAAAAACACTTGGAAATTTTTTCAGATTTTTCTAAATAGCCGTTAATTTTTTACGTATTTTCAAAACTCCAAACAGATAGACATTTTTGAAAATTATGAAAAAATTCTCAAAAATACTTGGTTCCAACACCATCATTTTGGGACATATTAAAAAGTGGAATCAATTTTTCTTATATTTTTTTTTTCATATGTAAAAAAAACTTATTTGATAATTATGATCCTATCGGCTCCGAAAAGTTGTAGGGTTCGAATTACTCGTATTTTTAGTAAAAACGGGTTATAAAAATAAACGAGGCGAAGGTTTCTGTGTATAAAACATTTTATCAAATCAATTATTATTAATAATCTTAATGTGATTATTAAATAAAATGTCTTACAACAGAAACCTTTGCCTCGTTTATTTTTATAACCCGTTTTTACTAAAAATACGAGTAATTCGTACTCTAAAACTTTTCGGAGCCGATAGGACCATAATTATCGAATAGGTTTTTTTTAAATATGCAAAAAAAAAATATTAAAAAAATTGGTTCCACTTTTTAATATGTCCCAAAATGATGGTGTTGGAACCAAGTATTTTTGAGAATTTTATCAGAATTTTGAAAAATGTCTATGTGTTTGGAGTTTTGAAAATACGTAAAAAATTAACGGTTATTTAGAAAAATCTGAAAAAAATTCAGAGTGTTTTTGAGAGTAAGGACAACCATAGAAAAAATTATGAAAGAAATTAAAAATGGTGAGGGAAAATCATTGGTCGAGTTGGCATGGAATGCCTCATATGCAATTTCGATTCAGTAGAAATTACAAGAGAAGAAAAGTGGTAAAGATCATAGTTGCAAATAATGGAAACAATTTTTTTTTTGTTCTTCAGCTGGGCGATTACCGAGCTCGGGAGAGGTCGAGGTAACACCTACTGAACACTATCCCATCGATGAGAATATGTTCGATACTCCATTTTGAGATGATATATGTATGATTGTGGATTAATAAATGAATGAATATAAATTATCGGACTCATCGTTATTAATTGATTCATGTGGTTGAGATGTGAAAAAAAACTGAACTTTTGACAGCTTCTACAGATTCAGAAAATGTAACTCCACGTCGACTTGGGACGTTTGGGAGTCCGTCAAATTGATAATGGCTGCAAGCCCGATGTTTTATCATACATTGTGATTTTGTATATTCAAGACACACCATTGATTCTACGGGATATGAGATGGAAGGTCTTGTGAAAATGCCCTCAAGCTCCCCCAGGCCGATTGTTACACTTCCAAAATGCGCTGAAGCTGTCCCGGGCCGATTAGATATGTAAAGAAATTTGAATTGTAGAAAATGACGATGAGGTTATTATTAATGAGGTTATGAGATTATCATACCATATGTTGGAGAAACGCTAATTGCTCCTTATATGAATAACCATCATTCAAACCAGTGGTGTTTTATTTTGTTCACTCACCATTTTGCACGAGAGATAAAAATTGTCCTATCTGACCATATCCCCATCACTCCGACACCATATAGGAGTATTCACACTGTATCTGCAGGCACATACCGTGTGATTTCGTGGATGGTCTGCATGTTGACGCCTGGCTATATGCAACTGAGATAACATTGATTGTTGCTGGATAAAGAGCAGAATGCGTGATTGGTCACCAACAATCAGTGTCATCTCAGTTGCATATACCGAGGAGTCGACATTGAGACCATCAACGAAATCAAACAATCAATGGTCACATTGGATGTGGGATGATACGTGAACTGATAGGTACGATTCTGACAATTTTGGAAAGAGACGATTCTAGCGCCTTCTAGTGGCAGTGGTACACAGCCGACCGTCACTAGAGAGGTTAGGTTCCCTCACGAAAAAAACACTTGATTTTTGAGTGTTCCTACATATTATCCTCAGCCCAAACCCGCTTGATTAAGATGGACAAGATTTATTCAAAAATTTATGAAACATGGTACAGAGGGTGACCATGATTGTGAAGACAGGGTGAGAGATCATCGCAACCCTTACGAAAAAAACCCTTCAAGTTTGAGGGTGAACCTTCAATTTTTGGGGTGAAAACATCAATTTCGGGGGGAAACCCTGAAATTTCGGGGTCAAACCTCCAGTCTTCGGGGTTAAATCTTTGATTTTTAGGGTTGATCCATCAAGATAAAGGTCAATCCTGAAAAATTGGTGGTTCAACCCTGAAAATTGAGGGACTACCTCCGAAAATTTAGCGATAACCTTAAAGGCGGTCAGGGTCAACCTTGAAAATCGAGGGAAGACCCTGGATAGTTCAATCCAGAAATCCTAAAAGTTGAGAGATGGCCCTTAAAAATCAGGAAAGACCCTGAATAGTTGAGACTCAGCCCTGTAAAGTTGAGGGTTACTTTGGAAGGTTGGTGTTCCGCATCCCTCAGAATTGAGATGACTAAGTTATCCTGAAATCCTTACGGTTAACCGTGAAGCGTTAATGGTATCCAAACCTTGAACCCTAAAGGAAGATTTCCAAGAGTCGAAAGGTTGACTCCGGAATTCAGGGGTCGACCCTTAATGGTTGAAGAGTCAACTCAAAGCTGAAAAAGTGACGGTGAGACTTAGTTCCCAAGTCGAGGACAACCCTCAAGTGAAAGGCAACCCTCAAGGCGAGGGTCTCCCTCATTCAATGCCCTATTTCAGGGTTAACCCTGAAGTTGAGGGGACCCCCGTTTGAGAGCTGGTCCTCAAGTTGAAGGTACCCCTCAATTCAGGGTCGACCGTTCAGTTAGGGGTACGAAATCACCCTGAAAGTTGAGGGGTTAGTTGAGGGTGATATTTTGAGGGTTTTTTTCCGTAACGGAAGGAAGAACGAATTCGTCTCTTCGAAACCATCGCCTCGTAATGAGCTCAAGATAACCTAAAAAATTACGTCATTCATGTAGAACCATCAATTTGCGAGACGTACGTGTCTTCTGAAAAAAAAAACACCACGAATGGTAGCTGAGAAAATAACCACACTGCAATTGGCCCTTTCAAACAACGTACCTATGCCAAATTACGTTTGAGGTGATGGCAGCAGCTGAAACAGAAACGACAAGAACGTAATTGAGTTGTGCAATTCATCTTGTTTTCTTGCTCTCCGAATACTTTTGCGGTTGATAAAACTTTTTAGGACCGAAATGAAGACTTTGATTTCCAGGAATTAGATTAGGCATAGAAAGTTCGTAAAGTTCGCTAAGCTACCGCATAACTATTTAACTAAGACACTTAACAAATATAGAAAAGCGATCCTCTTTCAATTACAATTATTGCATAAATTGAATGATAAGACAAAAAATAAAGAATTTGAGGGTGAAAAGGATGTTTGGGTTGACAGGAAACGCTTACAATGCAAATGTATACGGATATGACGCGCTGTAACAAAGCCTGATAATGACTTCGTATATTTCACAATGAATACAGTGACTAAATAAATACACACCGATAAATAATCGTGACTACGATTATTTATGACACACTATTTTATGCATAGAGATAAAATGTAAATACCATAATTTATCGATCGTATATATGACTGTAAAATGGTTTGCAGCCTGATAAAAATAACGTTATATAACGAACATAGAATGCCTGTACACGCATCGTATCGGTTTTTTGCAAACATGAAACAATTATCCAGAGTCACAGTGTTTCTGGCCTTCTTCGTCACCGTTTGTCTACAGAATGGTAAGAATCGAACGACAGCTGCGTATATTCGTCACTATCGAAGTGAACAGTAGATAACAAAATCTTCGATTAGTTTCTGAAATGCTTCAATTATTTAGTGTATTAAAAATCTCTGAAAACATTTTCAAGGTGTCCTTTGTCAGGAAGAAAATAGAAACATAATTGAGGCAATAGTACCGGCCTGCGCTTTTGGGGTGGAAAATTTGGACTACTTCATTTATAACAGGTAAGATGTAATTGTTCAATATTGAAACTGCCTGTAAGTTTGAATCAAACGTGACCAAAAAACTGTCCCATAGTTACCACCGCGATGGAGTCATCATCAGTCAGAACACAACGGAGATACCAGTGAAGAAAAATGTGACGACAATATTCCTGATCCATGGTTTCATTTCGGAAGCCAATAGCTCACAGTATCGCAATCTCACCGCGACCTTGGTTGATAAGGTAAGTCAGAAAACATAAATGTCACAGTAGACGTGCCGCTTATGACAATCGAACATTTTTTTATGTTACTATATTGCGTGTCTAATGCCGAAAGGTCGTAAGTGCCAAAAATGAGATTTTGATTGGAAAAGGTCGTATCTGCCAGTACTTACGACCTTCTACTATTATAGTTGATTTGATTGCGTCAGGACATATTTCAGTGCTCTTTACCCGGAAGAAATATATCACAACATTTTGCCATTGAAAATGATGGAGGGTCGTATAACGGTGTTTACGACCTCGTGTCAGTAGAAACACGATATGGATAGTATTCGCTAGGCTATCGTGAATATGAAACTGAAACAGTCATTTTTATGACCTATGAGATACAGGAAATTGAATTCACGGTATATTTGAAGCTGTTTCTGATTATAATCATTCGAAAAACCAGGAAATCAAGTAGCACAGGGTGCAGGAAGAACAGTAGACAGTCACGTCAAAACGTCCCGTCTGTCATCACAAACATTAATGTCGATACTGTAAAAAATCATCTAAATCTTCGAAGTTAACCACTCTTTGGGTCAGATTTACACCTCGCCGAGAAGTCAGCTCAACTCACTGGAAGTCAGCTGAAGTCACTTGAAGTCAATGAGTCAGTTGAAGTCAGCTGGAGTTAGTTGAAGTCAGTTCTCTTATGTAAATATATCGCGTGTCTAATGTCGAAAGGTCGTAAGCGCCAAAAATGAGATTTTGATTGGAAAAGGTCGTATCTGCCAGTACTTACGACCGTCTACTATGATAGTTGATTTGATCGGGTCAGGACATATTTCAGTGCTCTTTACCCGGAAGAAATATATCACGACATTGTGCCATTGAAAATGATGGAGGGTCGTATAACGGTGTTTACGACCTCGTGTCAGTAGAAACACGATATTGATAGTATTCGCGAGGCTATCGTGAATATGAAACTAAAACGGTCATTTTTATGACCTATGAGATACAGGAAATTGAATTCACGGTATATTTGAAGCTGTTTCTGATTATAATCATTCGAAAAACCAGGAAATCAAGTAGCACACGGTGCAGGAAGAACAGTCGACAGTCACGTCAAAACGTCCCGTCTGTCATCACAAACATTAATGTCGATACTGTAAAAAATCATCCAATTCTTCGAAGTTAACCACTCTTTGGGTCAGATTTACACCTCGCCGAAAAGTCAGCTCAACTCACTGGAAGTCAGCTGAAGTCACTTGAAGTCAATGAGTCAGTTGAAGTCAGCTGGAGTTAGTTAAAGTCAGTTCTTTTATGTAAATATATGGCGTGTCCAATGTCGAAAGGTCGTAAGCGGCAAAAATGAGATTTTGATTGAAGAAGGTCGTACCTGCCAGTACTTACGACCGTCTACTATGATAGTTGATTTGATCGTGTCAGGACATATTTCAGTGCTCTTTACCCGGAAGAAATATATCACGACATTTTGCCATTGAAAATGATGGAGGGTCGTATAACGCTGCTTACGACCTCGTGTCAGTAGAAACACGATATTGATAGTATTCGCGAGGCTATCGTGAATATGAAACTGAAACAGCCATTTTTATGACCTATGAGATACAGGAAATCGAATTCACGGTATATTTGAAGCTCTTTCTGATTATAATTATTCGAAAAACCAGGAAATCAAGTAGCACACGGTGCAGGAAGAACAGTCGACAGTCACCTCAAAACGTCCGGTCTGTCATCACAAACATTAATGTCGATACTGTAAAAAATCATCTAAATCTTCGAAGTTAACCACTCTTTGGGTCAGATTTACACCTCGCCGAAAAGTCAGCTCAACTCACTGGAAGTCAGCTGAAGTCACTTGAAGTCAATGAGTCAGTTGAAGTCAGCTGGAGTTAATTGAAGTCAGTTCTTTTATGTAAATATATGGCGTGTCTAATGTCGAAAGGTCGTAAGCGCCAAAAATGAGATTTTGATTGGAAAAGGTCGTATCTGCCAGTAATTACGACCATCTACTATGATAGTTGATTTGATCGCGTCAGGACATATTTCAGTGCTCTTTACCCGGAAGAAATATATCACGACATTTTGCCATTGAAAATGATGGAGGGTCGTATAACGGTGTTTACGACCTCGTGTCAGTAGAAACACGATATGGATAGTATTCGCGAGGCTATCGTGAATATGAAACTGAAACAATCATTTTTATGACCTATGAGATACAGGAAATTGAATTCACGGTATATTTGAAGCTGTTTCTGATTATAATCATTCGAAAAACCAGGAAATCAAGTAGCACAGGGTGCAGGAAGAACAGTCGACAGTCACGTCAAAACGTCCCGTCTGTCATCACAAACATTAATGTCGATACTGTAAAAAATCATCTAAATCTTCGAAGTTAACCACTCTTTGGGTCAGATTTACACCTCGCCGAAAAGTCAGCTCAACTCACTGGAAGTCAGCTGAAGTCACTTGAAGTCAATGAGTCAGTTGAAGTCAGCTGGAGTTAGTTAAAGTCAGTTCTTTTATGTAAATATATGGCGTGTCCAATGTCGAAAGGTCGTAAGCGGCAAAAATGAGATTTTGATTGAAGAAGGTCGTACCTGCCAGTACTTACGACCGTCTACTATGATAGTTGATTTGATCGTGTCAGGACATATTTCAGTGCTCTTTACCCGGAAGAAATATATCATGACATTTTGCCATTGAAAATGATGGAGGGTCGTATAACGCTGCTTACGACCTCGTGTCAGTAGAAACACGATATTGATAGTATTCGCGAGGCTATCGTGAATATGAAACTGAAACAGCCATTTTTATGACCTATGAGATACAGGAAATCGAATTCACGGTATATTTGAAGCTCTTTCTGATTATAATTATTCGAAAAACCAGGAAATCAAGTAGCACACGGTGCAGGAAGAACAGTCGACAGTCACCTCAAAACGTCCGGTCTGTCATCACAAACATTAATGTCGATACTGTAAAAAATCATCTAAATCTTCGAAGTTAACCACTCTTTGGGTCAGATTTACACCTCGCCGAAAAGTCAGCTCAACTCACTGGAAGTCAGCTGAAGTCACTTGAACTCAATGAGTCAGTTGAAGTCAGCTGGAGTTAGTTGAAGTCAGTTCTCTTATGTAAATATATCGCGTGTCTAATGTCGAAAGGTCGTAAGCGCCGAAAATGAGATTTTGATTGGAAATGTCGTATCTGCCAGTACTTACGACCTTCTACTATTATAGTTGATTTGATCGCGTCAGGACATATTTCAGTGCTCTTTACCCGGAAGAAATATATCACGACATTTTGCCATTGAAAATGATGGAGGGTCGTATAACGGTGTTTACGACCTCGTGTCAGTAGAAACACGATATGGATAGTATTCGCGAGGCTATCGGGAATATGAAACTGAAACAGTCATTTTTATGACCTATGAGATACAGGAAATTGAATTCACGGTATATTTGAAGCTGTTTCTGATTATAATCATTCGAAAAACCAGGAAATCAAGTAGCACAGGGTGCAGGAAGAACAGTCGACAGTCACGTCAAAACGTCCCGTCTGTCATCACAAACATTAATGTCGATACTGTAAAAAATCATCTAAATCTTCGAAGTTAACCACTCTTTGGGTCAGATTTACACCTCGCCGAAAAGTCAGCTCAACTCACTGGAAGTCAGCTGAAGTCAGTTGAACTCAATGAGTCAGTTGAAGTCAGCTGGAGTTAGTTGAAGTCAGTTCTCTTATGTAAATATATCGCGTGTCTAATGTCGAAAGGTCGTAAGCGCCGAAAATGAGATTTTGATTGGAAATGTCGTATCTGCCAGTACTTACGACCTTCTACTATGATAGTTGATTCGATCGTGTCAGGACATATTTCAGTGCTCTTTACCCGGAAGAAATATATCACGACATTTTGCCATTGAAAATGATGGAGGGTCGTATAACGGTGTTTACGACCTCGTGTCAGTAGAAACACGATATGGATAGTATTCGCGAGGCTATCGGGAATATGAAACTGAAACAGTCATTTTTATGACCTATGAGATACAGGAAATTGAATTCACGGTATATTTGAAGCTGTTTCTGATTATAATCATTCGAAAAACCAGGAAATCAAGTAGCACAGGGTGCAGGAAGAACAGTCGACAGTCACGTCAAAACGTCCCGTCTGTCATCACAAACATTAATGTCGATACTGTAGAAAATCATCTAAATCTTCGAAGTTAACCACTCTTTGGGTCAGATTTACACCTCGCCGAAAAGTCAGCTCAACTCACTGGAAGTCAGCTGAAGTCACTTGAACTCAATGAGTCAGTTGAAGTCAGCTGGAGTTAGTTGAAGTCAGTTCTCTTATGTAAATATATCGCGTGTCTAATGTCGAAAGGTCGTAAGCGCCGAAAATGAGATTTTGATTGGAAATGTCGTATCTGCCAGTACTTACGACCTTCTACTATGATAGTTGATTCGATCGTGTCAGGACATATTTCAGTGCTCTTTACCCGGAAGAAATATATCACGACATTTTGCCATTGAAAATGATGGAGGGTCGTATAACGGTGTTTACGACCTCGTGTCAGTAGAAACACGATATGGATAGTATTCGCGAGGCTATCGGGAATATGAAACTGAAACAGTCTATAACGTTAATCCTCACTGTGATCCGTGTTCACTAAATTGCACGATCACTCCGATTAAACTAATATTGAACGAGTTTCACTACTATCACTTATCATTTAACCATTTATCAATAATCCTGAAATTCTTCTTTGATAGCACTCGTACTAGTGGAAATTTTCAGTTATTGTTGAGCAAAGATTCTCTCAGGGCTTCAATAAGGTACCTAGATCAATTAACACCTGCTCTCGTGGTTTTTGTGCAATGAGGTAACGAATTACCTCAAGAAAAGGAGTTTCTACCTGAGGTAATAAAGAGAGGACTCAGTGTCGATAATACTGCTGTGGTGCTTCCCTTTCTCGAAAGTCCGGGCGTTACTACTAACAGCACTCTTCACTGAGGAGTAAACCAGTAATAATGGATAATTCAGGATAGGAACAATTAACTGTGGAGTGTATGTTGTGTAAAGGTGAATGATTAGCAGTTAGACAGATTTATATTGATAGCGAGGATGATGCGTCAAGCAAAAGAACAGAAATAAAAAAAACTGATACGTTTACTAAAACTTATTGTGGTTTATATATAACCACAATAATGAAAAATTATAACAAGAAATGTTAATATTTAAAGTTCAAATAATAATAATTGAATCTTTTCCGTTTATTGGAAGGCCTTAATGTCGCCTTAAATGAATACTTCAAAATTTTTCTAAGTCAGAAAATGAATTTAAATTCGCAATTCATGGAGAGCTCCCATGAATTACGTACCAATGAGACCCAAAGGCCGGACCGAAGTGACTACGCGAAAAATCGGCACGACTGATTCGAGGATCGAGCTGGACCGAATTGACTCTACTCGTATTCTGATTTACCATTACGGCTCGGTTTTCGCACTATTTCTCGATGCGCGTAGTTATATTTCTTCAAATTTTGGGAGAGGGGACTGACCCACGAACTCCTCAACTTCCCTACTTTTCGCGTATTGATACTGTTTATAGATTTCTGTTCTCTTCTATCTGTGTTAATCCCCTTTTATTGTAAGTGTAACATGTATGGTTTTGTTGAGCGTGTATACAGGCAATATCCTTAAATCTAATAGAACATAATATTGAGAGTTTACGTGTGTGTGTAAAACAAAAGTGTGTGTGTGTGTGTCTGTTGTTGCCAGAGTGGCGATGTTCGATGTGTCTGTTTGTATTCTAACGATAGCATGTGTGTATGTGTATGATGTTTTTGATTCGAATTTCTAATATTGACTATTTAATTCTCTAATTTTAATTTCAAATGTAACATAGGAAGAATTGATTTGTTGAATACGTTACAAGTCATTTTTATGACCTATGAGATACAGCAAATTGAATTCACGGTATATTTGAAGCTGTTTCTGATTATAATCATTCGAAAAACCAGGAAATCAAGTAGCACACGGTGCAGGAAGAACAGTCGACAGTCACGTCAAAACGTCCCGTCTGTCATCACAAACATTAATGTCGATACTGTAAAAAATCATCTAAATCTTCGAAGTTAACCACTCTTTGGGTCAGATTTACACCTCGCCGAAAAGTCAGCTCAACTCACTGGAAGTCAGCTGAAGTCACTTGAACTCAATGAGTCAGTTGAAGTCAGCTGGAGTTAGTTGAAGTCAGTTCTCTTATGTAAATATATCGCGTGTCTAATGTCGAAAGGTCGTAAGCGCCGAAAATGAGATTTTGATTGGAAATGTCGTATCTGCCAGTACTTACGACCTTCTACTATTATAGTTGATTTGATCGCGTCAGGACATATTTCAGTGCTCTTTACCCGGAAGAAATATATCACGACATTTTGCCATTGAAAATGATGGAGGGTCGTATAACGGTGTTTACGACCTCGTGTCAGTAGAAACACGATATGGATAGTATTCGCGAGGCTATCGGGAATATGAAACTGAAACAGTCATTTTTATGACCTATGAGATACAGGAAATTGAATTCACGGTATATTTGAAGCTGTTTCTGATTATAATCATTCGAAAAACCAGGAAATCAAGTAGCACAGGGTTTAGGAAGAACAGTCGACAGTCACGTCAAAACGTCCGGTCTGTCATCACAAACATTAATGTCGATACTGTAAAAAATCATCTAAATCATCGAAGTTAACCACTCTTTGGGTCAGATTTACACCTCGCCGAAAAGTCAGCTCAACTCACTGGAAGTCAGCTGAAGTCACTTGAAGTCAATGAGTCAGTTGAAGTCAGTTAAAGTCAGTTTGAGTCAGTTGAAGTCCGTTGAAATCATTAATTCTGTTGAAATCTGAAGGCAGTAAGTCAGCTGAAGTCAGCTAGAGTCAGTTCAAGTTAGTTGAAGTCAGTTGAGGTCAATTGAAGTGAGTTTAGATTAGTTGAAGGCAGTAAGTCAGATGAAGTCAGCTAGAGTCACTCGAAGTCACTCGAAGTCACAAGGCAGTGAATCAGTTGAAGTTCGTTGAAGTCAGCTGGAATCAGCTGAGGTCAGTTGATGTCAATGGAAGTCAACTGACTTCATGAAGTTTTGAAGTTTCGAATTCAAGCGTTTGGTTGATCGACGATTTTTTAACCCCTCGTGTAAACGTTACAACAGTTAAGATCTCGAAACCTAAAGGGGCCCCAAGTGGTACTACGAGTATGTTACATGTCTCTCATTCAATTTTAGTACGATGTGAACGTTCTCTCCGTTGATTGGAAAAAGGGAGCATGCACCGTCGGAGGGTTGTCGTTGACGCAAATTCTGGCGTATCCTGATGCCGTTCAGAACACAAGAATCGTTGGAGAAGCCTTGGCGGAGTAAGTCGATCCCGATTGACGTCGTTCCCTCGCGGTTCGGAATGGTTGCCCGAAAATCTCTTGAATTGTTACAGATTCATCAGCCGATTGATCAGTGGCTACAATATAGACTTGCAGGACTTATTCGTGGTGGGACACAGCTTGGGGGCTCAGGTAGCAGGGTTTTGTGCCAAGCATCTCCAGGATATGGGGGTGGGAACTCTTCCTCGAATCTTGGCCCTGGATCCCGCAGGTCCAGGCTTCGAGACTAATCGATGCAAGAACCGGATTTGCAAGAGCGACGCCGAGTTTCTCCAGGTATTTCACACTTCTTTCGCCTTCGGTATGCACAAGGAGATCGGGGACGTCGACTTTTACTTCAACGGCGGCACCAATCAACCCGGTTGTAAGTGTCGAATGCTTCGAAATCGAAATTAGACCTTCGAACTCGTCTGGTTGATCGCATAAATTCCACAGGTCCACTGCTCACGCGTCCGGTATGTTCTCACAGCAGTGCGGTAGGGTATCTGATCTACATCCTCCGGCATCCCAACTGCAAGTTCATCGGGAAGAAATGGAACAGGTTTTTATTTCCGTTGATTTCAATTCACGACATGGATGGGTGCGATTCATTCCACTCTTCTTTTACAGGTCAATTTTTTCGCCACCGTCGTTCAATTGCACAGAGGAAGACTGCTCCGTTCCTGGACCATTGGCTTACCTTCTTCCGGCCAGAGGGTCTTTCTACGTTAACACCGACGACCTGCCACAGTTCTGCCGGCAGCAGTTTCAATAGACGTCTATCTTCGATATTTACTTCGATGTTATTCGATATTTCCCTTACGATATACCCGTTCTTAAGGAAATCCTATCAGATATCGATCGTGAATTACTTTTGACGATTATGAAACTACTAACTTGATTCGAATATGCATATAATTGATTTTTCAACTGGCTTTGGCTTATCGACCATTAGTCATCCTTTACCCGACGTCAGTTTGAAAACTTTGTCGTATTTTATCCCAGTGGCTTTTAGTGTGCTAATTTTTATTAGGTCTGTTGAAGTGTTAATTGCGAAGAAAACCTTGAGGGTGTTCGAAGTTTTGTTTGTATTGTATGTTTACACAACTGAATATGACGTCACCAGACTCGACTCTATTGAAGTTTATCAGTATTCCATCGACGATTATTTACCCAAGTATTGTTTGTTGATTTCATTCATTCGAATTATCAACAATCAGGTGGAGTCCGAAATTATCACAGATGTAATTTTTTTTTCTATTCCCATACAACTACAGGCTCAAAGGGGTTTTTTTCTGGGTTTCCAGGGAAAAATTATTATTTGGTCAGGAAAAGTCAGGGGAGGTCAGGGATTTTTTTACTCTTTATAGTGGCCACCGTGTATTATATTCGCCTCAACCTGACACTGCAAGTGCATCATGGTGTCGGTTGAAATTCCAAAGGATTAAAAACACGGAACGGCCAAAAGCTTAGAAAAAATTCGTCTTCAAGTTAAAAAATGGCGAAACATTAGTAAAACAGTTTTTTTCCTGATGGAAGTGCCCGAAAATTCGGAGGACTATTTTAGCAAGAGGGTTATTAATTACTCCTCTCTCTTTAATTACTCCTCATTCGATTTCGGTGTGGTTCTGCATTAACAAGAAAATGTTGATTATCACATCGCTGAATTCTTGCCCACTTGTGTCAATATTAAAAGGGCAAGGGCAATGGCAATGACAAATAAATACGAATAAATACGAAATAAATACAAATTGAACGGTAGCCTTGTGAATATAAATGGCGTTAGTTCGCCCGATTCAAAAACATGTTTCGAATGAATTACGTAATCCTATATTCATCACATGAGCGAATTCACGTCATGCGTCTCCGTCAGATACATGTTCCTTCGAACCAAGCACGTTACTATGAAAAAAGTCGCCTGCCTCCTGGTAGTCGTCGTGGTGGTCTCCCATCTTACCTCTGTGGCCGACGCAAGTTTTGCCTCCAGTGGATAATCCGACGATGAATCTAAGCTGATAGATTTCAGCTGAAATGATCATGTTAATTTCAGTAAATTGACCATGTTAATTTTCATGCATGTGCATTCTGCACAATCAATTCATTCACTCACCTGTTTCTACTGTACCAAAAGTCTAATAATACCAGGGTTACCACTTTAACGAATGTCTTCATTTCATTTTCAGCATGGAAATCAGCCAAGTCTAAAACTTTCAATAGATATCCCATCTTACCTCTGTGGCCGACGCAAGTTTTGCCTCCAGTGGATAATCCGACGATGAATCTAAGCTGATAGATTTCAGCTGAAATGATCATGTTAATTTCAGTAAATTGACCATGTTAATTTTCATGCATGTGCATTCTGCACAATCAATTCATTCACTCACCTGTTTCTACTGTACCAAAAGTCTAATAATACCAGGGTTACCACTTTAACGAATGTCTTCATTTCATTTTCAGCATGGAAATCAGCCAAGTCTAAAACTTTCAATAGATACTTCATCTTTGTTTTCTTGGTAGCTGTTTCAGGGACCATTCGGCGTGTTTTGGGATCGATAATTCCCGATTGTCACATGGGCTTGACAAGTACAGACTTTATTCTTCATACCAGGTAATTACGTTATAAACATGTGAGACTGCATTGTTTTTTGTCGATTATCTTTCATCTTCTGTCCTGCCCCAGACCCCACAATGTGTTTGCCGAAGAGCAACGAAGCATCCCCCTCCCACCTAAAAAAAAACCTTCAAGTTTCACAATCTGTGGTATCCATGCATTTTTATCAGATGAAATTTTGTTTTGTAGTCAATATCCTGACGGTGTGATGGTCGATATGAACTCGAAGGAAATACCGATGAAGAAGAACACGATGACGATGATCCTGATTCATGGTTTTATTGAGGACGTTAACCGCACTAGTTATCTTGAACTGACCAAAATCTTTCTCAAGGTTGGTCAAAAAGTCAACAAAGTTTGATTATGACGGCGTTCAGGTTATCAGTGTTGGGTAATCAGACAAAAGCATCGAAACGGTCCATAGGTAGACATCAAATGAATCTACTGCGTTCAGAGATCGAACTGCTGACCTTATAAGAAACTTTAATCTCAGAACATCTCAATTTCTTTATCATGTCAGTATCCTGTCAGACTTATCATCCATTTCCATCTAGTCAGGCATGAACGTCATCTACGTTAATTGGAGCAAGGGAGCGTGTGCTTCCGGCGGGATTTCACTGACACGAATTTTGTCGTATCCACACGCGATCAGGAATACCAGAGTCGTTGGAACATACGTAGCTCAGTGAGTATGATGTATCATGTAGTTTGGAAATGCCTGTACACCAATTTGTGGCAATAGATTCATCGGCAAGCTGATCAGCGACTTCGGACTGGAGTTGGAAGACGTAACCGTGATTGGATACAGTCTGGGGGCTCATGTGGCCTCGTTTTGCGCCAAGTATCTTCAGAAAAAGGCGATCGGAACCTTGAAGGAGGTTTGGGGTCTGGATCCTGCCGGTCCAGGGTTCGAGTCAAACCACTGCAAAGACAGGATATGTGCGACGGACGCGAAGTGTGTTCAAATTTTTCACACCTCACGCTTGCTCGGAATACACAGACCGGTGGGAACTACGGACTTCTACTACAACGGCGGGACACATCAGCCCGGCTGCAGTAAGTACAAACTCAACTAGCCCATTTCAGCCGGAAAGTATGACGCTGACGATGACGATACTATAGCTAATTCCTAAAAACCGGTTGTGTCGTTTTTTTGTACAAATTCAGGTCGTCCATTGAAGCAGCGTGTCAGGTGTTCCCATAAAAGTTCCATCCTGTATTTGACCCAGATTCTTAAGGATCCTGACTGCGAGTACATCGGGAAGCAGTGGCACAGGTTTGAGTATTGCCATTTGGAACAGTTGATAACGAGTCTTGTCAGTCTTCAAACATGACTGAAAAATTCAACTGATCGCGTTCCGCAGGAATGACCCAACTCCATCGACGCTTGATTGCACCAAGAAGACTTGTTCCAAACCTGGACCACTGGCCTGTAAATATTCCAAGGGAATCTTCTACGTGGACACGACGAAGCTGCCAGAGAACTGCGTTCCCATGTCTTAGTCTATTACATCTGTCTTCGTGATATTGATTTTTGAAACTGTAACTCAAAAGTCTGTATGAATGCTGGACGCTCAGAAGAAAATAATCGGAGTTAGAACCCAACACCCATAACTTCCACAATTTTATAATTTCGAACATCAAATGTACACACAATTAACTTCATGCTCTGAAATTGCAGTGAAATAAACAAGAAAAGAAAATTCAAGCAAAGATTCTACTTGCCTATTTTCTCTAGGTTTTCATGGCAAGACAGTAGAAAATAGGATATTGGAAAATCGTTCGTTCTTGCCCTCAATTTTTTTCAATTATTTGGGTTTAAGACTTCGAAGCTGTGTACACGTAAGGACTTCACTGAATGTGAAGTCATCGTAGCTCAGGACTCGAAGATGATATTTCTGATTGATTTCTGGACCAATGGGCTCCTCTTCTTCTATGTTGTCAAGATGGACCTGAAAGGTTCTACCATCATCATTTCTGGCCGGTGGTCAACCTCGAACTGTGAAAATATCATACGGTTCCAGGTTCTATCAGCTGCGTTTTAACCTTGTGCATGTGCCTGAAAAATTTATTTCACTTTTCAAGCACATATTTGTTATTCAACTCATACGTCATGATGCGACAATATTGACTAGAAATCTGAAAGAATTAATTTACTGTATTTTGTACGAAGACCCGGGGAAATATCGAACTCTCGTCAAGTCACCGGGAAAAAAAACATTTATGGATCTGTGTAACGTCGCCTTCATATATGTAGAGATCCAATGTTGATGGAATCGATCAGTAGACTCAACAAGATGGCACAGCAGTTGATCTCAATGTCCTTCGTCCTCCTTGTTACCGATGGCTTCAGCAATGGTGAGAATTCAACCAAAGTTGGATAGATTTCAAACAGAAGTTTGCAAGTGCTCGAGAATCTTTCCAGATTTCATATTGTTGTTGATACCGCTTGGTTTTTGTTTTTTCGTTTGGAGCCGGCAATTTCATCACAGGTGTTGCGCAAACGATAATTCTCGATTGTATCATGAGCGCTGGAAGCACAGACTTCTACGTTTACAACAGGTAACAGATTTTTGTGTGTGTGCGTAGCAATGACATCATAATGAGCCGTATTACCACAATATTTGAGTGAACTTCCCGGAACTCATGTATTGTTTACTATTTCTGGTCGCCAGGTGTTGAAATTGAATTGTCAGCTAAAATATATGGATTACCGAAAATACATAAAATGGACAATCCTCTAAGACCAATCGTGACATTCACTGACAGCCCCACGTATTCCTTGGCGAAGTTTATTAATTCTGTACTACGCAACTGTCCATTACCGGCTTCCAACATCAAAGATAGCTTCCAACTAATAGAAAAAATAAGAAACTTAGATCTACCTAAAAATTATATATTCGTGTCGCTAGACGTAGTCTCCTTGTTCACGAATGTCCTACCGATGGATTCAGCAATTTCAGCCGTATCTGATCGTTGGCAATTTGTAGCGGATGATGTGAAGTTACCCTTCGACCAGTTCTCAACAGCGCTGAAATTATGTTTCAAAGCAGCTTGTTTCAACTTCCAAGAAAAATCATACTCACAGACCTTTGGCTTACCCATGGGATCACCGCTCTCTCCAATACTATCAAACTTTGTTATGGAAGATCTTGAGACTGACTGTCTTTCTAGATTGCCATTTGTGGTTCCTTTCCATGTGCGTTACGTTGATGATATTTTGATGACAATACCGAACGATTGCCTAGAACTGGTCCTTGAGCGGTTTAACAGTTTCCATCCAAGACTCCAATTCACCGCGGAATGTCAAACTGATAATAAAATCAATTTCCTGGACATCACATTGATTAACGGTACAGAAGGAATCCGCACAGACTGGTACCATAAGCCCACATGGTCTCGAAAATACCTAAATTATCATTCACATCATGCAGTCAGCCAAAAGATAGGTATCATGAAATTTATGGCCTAGTTGACCGCAGTGTGCTTCTTTCAGACCCTCACTACCGACTCAAAAACTTAAAGCTCTAAGAGATGTCTTATTCGAGAACAACTATCCGGCTAATTTCATTGACACACATGTCATGAAACGTCTTAAAACCCTAAGCAACAGATCTAGTGAACATCCAACTCTTAATGATTCGTTTTCTGATAAAACAATTCCTAGAGTTTGCTGTCCCAGTCGGTAGCGAGGGTCTTAAAACCTTTTAATGTGACATGCTCATTCAAAAACGTCAACGATCTGTCGCGTCTCTTCAACCCGCTTAAAGATAAGACTCCTCCGTCACTTAATTCTAATGTGGTCTATAAGATTCCGTGTGGTGGTTGTGAGGCCTCTCACATCGGTCAAACTGCACGATGGATCAAGACAAGAATGTCAGAACATGATAAAAATGTGAAACGCAATTCTAAAGAGCATACTGCCCTTACGAGACATAAGATCGAGTATGACCATAAGTTTAAATATGACGAGGTTAAAATTTTGACAAAAGTTAAAAACCGAAAGAAAAGACTAATACACGAGATGTGTCACATTGTTAAAGACCAATCGAGTGTTAATCTCCGTACTGATGTAGATAACTTATGTACAACCTATTATGGTCTTTTATAACGGTTATGTGATATGAAAGGACAAACTTTGGTAATTCAAATCCCCCCAATATCACACAAATATTCACTCTTGCACTTTATACTATTTGAATTTACCGCCAGTACTTTGAGTATCGAACATCCATTGCTCTAAGGGTATCTTGGATTGGATGATATGTCCTATAACCCTATTGGACTATCAAACTATACTTCTTTCCGGGTTACATCCATTCTGCATCGATCGTGATTTTTGCACCATTGAATTTTCATCTATCAATCGGTGGTCGGTCTTTTTGTAATCGACTTAATCATGTCCCCGAAAGAACCCGATAAACTGGGACCTCGCACTATCAGCAAATAAACGTGAGGTAACAATTCCTGTTACCGGTATATTTCATTGTTAACAACCTAACCTACAATCCATGACTTTGGTTCTAGATTGCTGATACTGATTCCCGCTGTTCGTTATCTTCTTGTAAACCGTATTTGGTCCTTTCTACTAGTCATGGCATACCAATAACAAAGCAGTTGAAATTTTTCGTTTGTTTAATTCAGTTCGTGAATTGAAATTGGATTAGAAAATGCTTTTCCTCAGCGATAATCCTAATGGAGTCATCGTCAATATGAACTCGAAGGAGATACTATTAAAGAAGAACGCGTCGATAGTATTTTTGATCCATGGTTTCACCGCAGACGTCAACAGCACCAGATGGTTCACGCTCGTCCAATGCTGGCTCAAGAAGATTTGTCAGAGAGTGAACCTTCGATCATGTAGCAAAAAGTATAACTATCGAACTTAAAATTGATGGATCATCCATTCCAATTGAGCACTGCGTGAACATCATTGCTGTTGACTGGAAAAACGGATCTTGTACTTCAGGTGGTATTCCACTCACACAGCTTCTGGGATATCCAAGCGCCGTCAAGAATACCGGAGTCGTTGGAGAATATGTCAGTGCACTCATTTCTCTCGACGATGATGACAGTACCAGCACTATGAGTGATCCGAAATCGAGTGTTAATGTCTTGTTCGGTCTTCGGCCTTATAAATACGATATGTGTGATTGTTTTCGAGAAAACTCTTGATGGATAAAAAATGGAAAGCAATTATTCTGATCTATATCTGCAGGCTATTGCGCAAAAGTGAGAAAGGAAGATTGTACATGACGAAATCGCATTTTTGGTGTTTACGTGGCCTTCACTGATTACACATGTGTTTCCACGGGAAATACACGACGTGACCCAGCATTCGGTAATCTTCCATGAGCTTACTACGTCATTGGATGTTTACACAGCTGCGAAACTGAGCCCTTATATAAAGACCCGCCGACGATGAAATGATTTATTACCTAATCAAGATGGGCCTACGATCGATCTCAGTATTCATCCTTTTCGTGCTTGCTAATTGCTTCAGTAATGGTAAGAATTTAACAAAAGTTCTATGAATTCAATATGGAAGAGGGAAGATGCTAAAGAATCTACTCACTTTTCCCATTTAATCATCAATTAATTTTTGTTCTCTAATTTGTGGTTTACCAAGTCGCCGGAAGTAAACTCCAGTGTGCTCACGGCCCCGGTATTGTAGGCTTCAATCTTACTAACAGGTAACCATATGATAAATGTTTATGAGAATCAATTTTCGTTCACAGTGTGCTCTGGACTTGAGCTATCCTTTCGTTCTAGGGTAGATGATATCATAGTGTTTGAGTGCATTCTGTGAGACAGACAATTGTTTTATATTCCATGAATCGAAATTGAAGTTAATCCCATTTGTCTTTATAGCGATAATCCTAATGGAGCCATGATCAATGTGAACTCGGAAGATATTCCACTGAAGAAAGACGTACCGATATACTTTATCATCCATGGTTTTATGTCAAGTCCATACAAGGTCCGGTGGATGTCGCTCGCGCAAAGCTTGATAGATGAGGTTAGTCAGAAAGTCAACATTCAACCATCATTCAGCAGAAACTTTTGTGTCAAATCATCATTATCTTTTCATTCAGCTCGATGTTAATGTCATTGCCGTTGACTGGAGGAACGGGTCTTGCAATTTGGGTGGCAACGCACTGACACGGGTCCTTGCATATTCAAAGGCCGCCAAGAATATCAAATCCGTTGGACACCAAGTAGCAGAGTGGGTTGTTTCGTCAACTGCATAACCCAGCACTAGAAATGTTCAATAATTAC
Source organism: Euura lappo (assembly GCA_018257835.1). Lineage (NCBI taxonomy): Eukaryota > Metazoa > Arthropoda > Insecta > Hymenoptera > Tenthredinidae > Euura > Euura lappo. Next base: position 294,387 of record JAEUYN010000120.1, on the reverse strand, counting down.
ATCGTTACATTTTCGTCAACAGATTAATTATGAAGTTGATCAGCGACTTTGATGTGAAGCTGGAAAACCTTCGCGTAATTGGACACAGTCTAGGGGCTCACGCAGGTGGGTTTATCTCCAAGTATCTTCAGGCAAACGGCATCGGAATCTTGCCCCAGTTGTGGGCAATGGATCCTGCGGGTCCAAGTTTCGAAGCAAACAACTGCGAAACCGGGCTATGTGCATCGGACGCAAAGTTCATCCCAGTTTTCCACACTTCTAAGACATTTGGGATGGTCGATGAAATCGGAGACTTGAACGTCTACTTCAACGGAGGCTCAGATCAGCCCAACTGTAAGTATCCCAAGCTCGAACATTATTTCAATTCGGTATCCAAGCTATAGACTAATTAACCGTAAAAATTTTGCAGGCCCATTGCTCCTTCCCGGTGCCATGTGTTCACACAGCAGTGCAGTTGAGTACTTGATAGACATTATTCGTAAACCTAACTGCGATTTCATCGGGAAACGGTGGAACAGGTTTGTATTCTCGTTTGACTCGCCAAACATTGAAACAAAATTTTGACTTCTTCTATTCTACAGATCTGATAGTTCTACATTGGATGTTGAATGCTCCGTGGATACTTGTTTCAAATTAGGACCAACAGCCAGTCACTATCCGGCGACTGGAACCTTCTACGTTAACACGACGACGCTGTCAGCTGACTGCGTTAAATTCACCTCTTCAACTGCGTAGGCGCAGGTTACGAGATAGTCAGAATATCAGGGATATCACAGTCACCTTGGAAACAAAAATATTATAATCGTCTTGTTGACAAAGAACTTACCGTCACACCAATGATTCCCTTGATGTCATGAAATGAAAGTCTCTAACACACACTCTGTGGTTTTTGTTTGTCGTGCCAATTTCCCGATCCAGGATCCCAGATATGCGATTTCCTTTGAAAGTTCATTCATCTTCATGAAAACGATACTATTAACACTCTTACTTCGAATTACTTGTCTTCCTTTTTTGTCCATCCTTTTCTACGAGAGTACAATCGCAACAATGAAAATACTGGTGAAGATCATCATAAGAAAATCGTGAGAAAATTGACTTGCGATCGGTAACCATGCTCACTCGATATGGCAAGTATCAGCCATTCACTAGTTGGTATAATCGGATGAAATGAATAAATTAATGGACGAATCAATTTTTTGTAAAATTTCAATAACCAAAAACTGGACCCAAAAACCCATTCCTCCGCCTTAACCTCCTGGTCATCCTCAATCCTCATCTTTCACGCTGACCTTTGTGATATGGAGCCTTCAGGGTTGGGGAGGTGAATATAATACATCCGAGCTGAGGAGACCCCGACCTTCTTTATGGTAGCAAGTGTGCATAACAAAGAATAGAATAAACTCAATAAATATGGAGGTGAAATGAAGAGAGAGATAACGCTATAAGCCGCACCACAGAGCGAGAGAGAACGACTGATAACACCTTGTATGTCACCTTGAACCAAAAAGTCTACCCCCACTCCTCCGCCTTCTCCCATCTTTCCCTGGTCGTGGCACGGATCCTCAAGGGTAGAGCGAAGAAGAATCTGACACAGATACGAAAACATGTGATGAACTCTCATGATCTCATAAACTCTATGAATCTTATCTATCCACTTGACACATCCTCGTTTCGAACGCAGCTTTCGTGAATTTCATAGAGCTCACCGGGCAATTGTATGTTTACACACGTGCGTAACTCAGACTCAATATAAAGAGGTACCAATGACGAAGCTGATTATTATTTCGTCAAGATGGGACTACGATCGATCTCATTATTCATCCCTTTCGTTCTTGCTAATTGCTTCAGTAATGGTAAGAATTTGACAAAAGTTTGATGAACTTCACAGGTAAGTGTGAAAGTGCTTCCCATTTTCGTGCACAATAATTGATTTGTCTGGTTTCCGTCGTGGTTCACCATAAGTTGCCAGAGCTGATGTGCGTCCACAGTGTGTTCTTGGTCATTGAAAAGTAGGCTACAATCTTCATAACAGGTAACCTTATGGAAAATGCTAAGAATCAGACTTTAATTTTTAGTTTGCTCTGGTCTTCTCTCATGCTTTTGCTTGTGAATTTTATGCTTTATGCATCGAAGTAAATTTGTTGTTCCAAGTGGCTAGTATATGATCATAGCATTCATTCGAGCCAGGTGCAATGATTATTATTCTAGTCGATGCATCTGAATTGTACATCATTCAACTTCACTTCATAGCGTTAATCCCAATAGAACCATTGTCGATATACACTCTGAGACTATTCCACTGAAGAAGGACGTACCGATATTCTTCTTCATACATGGTTTTACTGCGAATCCATTTAGTGTCCGGTGGCTGAGGCTCGGGCAATGCTTGATGAACAACCCTGCTAAAAATGTCTTATAGAAAAGCATACGAACATAAAGGATTGCTATGAGACTCCATAGGATTCTATACGGCCTATCCGTACTCAAATTATGCTCAGATAGAACACCTATACATTCTATCAGTTTCTATTGATCTTGTTCTCTACATGACTTTCCTGATAAAGAAACAATGAGTTCCTATAACATATTTTGTACAATTCCGCAATCATATGATCCTATTACAAATTTCAGATCAGAAAATATTTAGTTTTCTTGAAGTTTCTATTTATTTCATAGGTGTGAGATTTTAGCTGAACATCCGCATACCAATATTTGCTGAATCTACCGTAATCTATTCGTTGAATTCTGATGTAAGGTTCTACTTGACATTCGCATATTACGAAATCACGCGTTTCGTTGTGATACTAATACGAACACACGGTATCTGTTTCTTACCATTTACCCACCAAGCATCGGTAGGAAACTGAATGTGCCAGATAAATTACGCATCTGTGTTCAAAAGAGATCCTATAAAGTTTGAAATGAATAAGTCTTTAATCGTATTTCCGTCGAGCAAATGTAGTAGACTTGGGGTGTGACTGAAAGGGGAGGCTACACCAGCAGCAATTTTTTAATTTTTCTAACTTTCCGCAAATGATGGGGCGGGCCCCCAATAACAATTGCCCAAAGCCATAGCGCTAGATAGCCAGAGGTTTTCGAGAAAATCAACCTTGAAAGTATTGGGAGCGAGCTATAAAGACTAGACGTATAACAAGTGACAACGTCGCCCGCGGCTCATTGTCAGCGGTCAGCGAGCGAGTCTCTTTTTCCACCCAACAATAACCCTCACGAACCATTCAAAGCTATCAGGAACTGCTTTCATAACATAAACAAACCTTACAACCCATCCAGAGAACCTGTGCATCTCACACCGAAGTGAGAAGTAGAGCGCTTTATAAAACAAGCCCCCTCTCAAAAATCACAAATATTGATAAGGTCTTTTTTTTAAGTTTATTTGTTCCTACCCATAAGCCATATATGTATACCAAAATCGAATAAATCTTCGATAAAAAAAAAAAAAATCAGCGAGCGAGTCTAGTAAGCGGTAGATCCATGGATCGATTCTCGCCGAGGACAATTTTTTTTTCTTTCTTTTTTTTTCTTCAATACGTACATTCACGTCATTTATGTGTTATGATGTTCTTTTTTCTGAAGCTGACTGTGCCATCCATCATATCCTCGTAGCCTGCGTCTGTGGTCAAGAAAACCCTCATGTACCGAAACCCGGGTTGAAGCGATGAATGTAACGAAGTCAGCTGGCAACTTTGTCGTGTCAACGTAGAAGGTTCCATTCATCGAAGACTGATGGGCCATCAGTCCTAGTCCGGAACAAGTATCATCCGAGCATTCAGTTGTCGGTGGAGAAGAATTCGACCTGTGGAACGTGACCATGAATATGTAATAAATTTGTTCATTGTTTGTTCGGTTACGACGATTCTAAACTAAAATACAAACCTGTTCCACTTCTTTCCCATGTACTTGCAGTCGGGTTCACAAATAATGTGAATCAAATACTCAATTGCACTGGCATGCGAACACATGGCGAACACATGTTTTCTGCTGGGCCTGTGAAATTTTTGCGGTCAATCAGACTAGTTTGGATCTTGAATCGGAATGAGATGAGATACTTACAGTTGGGCTGCTTTGAGCCCCCATTGAAGTAGAAATCAATGTGTCCGATTGCTTTGAGAATCCCATACGCGGCAGAGCAGTGGAAAATTTGAATAAACTTTGCGTCAGATATACACAACCCGCTTTTGCAGTTGCTTGTGCTGTTTGCATTGAATCCTGGGGTCGCAGGGTCCAATCCCCAAATCTCGCCCAAAATTCCAATCTTGTTTTCCTGAAGTAGGTTCGCGCAAAACCAAGCGACGTGAGCCCCTAGACTGTCTAACCACGCTGATGTCTTCCACTTTCACTTCATAATCGCTGACCAACTTCATAATGAATCTGTCGATGAACATTTTACGATCGAATCATTGCACATTTTCGGTACTACTTTATGCGGTTGACTTACTCCGCTAGGTCTTTTCCAACGAGTCTAGAATTTTTTACGGCGCTCGAATATGCCGCAAGCCGTGTTCGTGGATTTCCACCGGAACTGCAAGAACCTTCTCTCCAGTCAACAACAATGAGGTTCACACCGTGCTGAATGGAATTAAACGATGATTCGATATTGGCACGTCGAACAAGTAGCAGAGTTTCAGAACCAATCATTCCGAAACGACAGTTTCAGAGTTTATATCGACAATGGTTCCATTGGGATTATCACTATGAAGTCAAGTTGAATGATGTCCAATTCAGATTCATCGACTACAATAATAATCGTTGCACCTGGCTCGAATGAATGCTACGATCATATATGTATATACCAGCCACTTGGAACAACGAATTTACTTCGATGCATAACATTCACAAACAAAAGCATAACTGAAGACCAGAGCAAACTGAAAACTAAAGTCTGATTCCTAGCATTTGCCATAAGATTACCTGTTATAAAGATTGTAGCCTACTTTTCCATGACCAAGAACACACTGTGGACGCACATCAGCTCCGGCGACTTGGTGAACCACGACGGAAAGAAGACAAATCAATTATTGTGCACGAAAACGTGTGCGGGAAGCACTTTCACACTTACTTGTGAAGTTTATCAAACTTTTGTCAAATTCTTACCATTACTGAAGCAATTAGCAAGAACGAAAAGGATGAATAATGAGATCGATCGTATTCCCATCTTGATTAAATAATAATTAGTTTCGTCATTGGTACCTCTTTATATTGAGTCTGAGTGACGCACGTGTGTAAACATACAATTGCCCGGTGAGCTCTATGAAATTCACGAAAGCTGCGTTCGAAACGAGGATATGTCAAGTGGGTAGATAAGATTCATAGAGTTCACGAACTCATGAGAGTTCATCACATTTTTTCGTATCTGTGTCAGATTCTTCTTCTCTACCCTTGAAAATCCGTGCCACGACCATAGGGAAAGATGAGAGAAGGCGGAGGAGTGGGGGTAGACTTTTTGGTTTAAGGTGACATACAAGGTGTTATCAGTCGTTCTCTCTCGCTCTGTGGTGCGGCTTATAGCGTTATCTCTCTCTTCATTTCACCTCCATATTTATTGAGTTCATTCTATTCTTTGTTCTGCACACTTGCTACCATAAAAAGGTCGGGGTCTCCTCAGCTCGGATGTATTATATTCACCTCCCCAACCCTGAAGGCTCCATATCACGAAGGTCAGCGTGAAAGATGAGGATTGAGGATGACCAGGAGGTTAAGGCGGAGGAATGGGTTTTTGGGTCCAGTTTTTGGTTATTGAAATTTTACAAAAAATTGATTCATCCATTAATTTATTCATTTCATCCGATTATACCGACTAGTGGATGGCTGATACTTGCCATATCGAGTGAGCATGGTTACCGATCGCAAGTCAATTTTCTCACGATTTTCTTATGATGACCTTCACCAGTATTTTCATTCTTGCGATTGTACTCTCGTAGAAAAGGATGGACAAAAAAGGAACACAAGTAAGTCGAAGTAAGAGTGTTAATAGTATCGTTTCCATGAAGATGAATGAACTTTCAAAGGAAATCGCATATCTGGGATCCTGGATCGGGAAATTGGCACGACAAACAAAAACCACAGAGTGTGTGTTAGAGACTTTCATTTCATGACATCAAGGGGATCATTTTTGTGACGGTAAGTTCTTCATCAACAAGGCGATTATGATATTTTTGTTCCCAAGGTGACTGTGATATCCCTGATATTCTGACTATCTCGTAACCTGCGCCTACGCAGTTGAAGAGGTGAATTTAACGCAGTCAGCTGACAGCGTCGTCGTGTTAACGTAGAAGGTTCCAGTCGCCGGATAGTGACTGGCTGTTGGTCCTAATTTGAAACAAGTATCCTCGGAGCATTCAACATCCAATGTAGAACTATCAGATCTGTAGAATAGAAGTAGTCAAAATTTTGTTTCAATGTTTGGCGAGTCAAACGAGAATACAAACCTGTTCCACTGTTTCCCGACGAAATCGCAGTTAGGTTTACGAATAATGTCTATCAAATACTCAACTGCACTGGTGTGTGAACACATAGCATCGGGAAGAAGCAATGGGCCTGCAAAATTTTTACCGTCAATTAGTCTACAGCTTGGATACCGAATTAAAATAATGTTCGAGTTTGGGATACTTACAGTTGGGCTGATCTGATCCTCCGTTGAAGTAGACGTTTATGTCTCCGATCTCATCGAACATCCCAAATGTTTTAGAAGTGTGGAAAACGGGAAGGAACTTTGCGTCCGATGCACATAGCCCGGTTTGGCAGTTGTTTGCTTCGAAAACTTGACCCGCAGGATCCATTGCCCACAACTGGGGCAAGATTCCGGTGCCGTTTGCCTGAAGAGACTTGGAGACAAACCCACCTGCGTGAGCCCCTAGACTGTGTCCAATTATGAGAATGTCTTCCAGCTTCACATCAAAGTCGTTGATCAACTTCATAATTAATCTGTCGACGAAAATGTAACGATGTAATTATTGAACATTTCTAGTGCTGGGTTATGCACTTGATGAAACAACCCACTCTGCTACTTGGTATCCAACGGATTTTATATTCTTGGCGGCGTTTGGATATGCAAGAACCCGTGTCAGTGCGTTGCCACCCAAATTGCAAGACCCGTTCCTCCAGTCAACGGCAATGACATTAACATCGAGCTGAATGAAAAGATAATGATGATTTGAGACAAAAGTTTTTGCTGAATGATGGTTGAATGTTGACTTTCTGACCAACCTCATCTATCAAGCCTTGTGCGAGCGACATCCACCGGACATTGTATGGACTTGACATAAAACCATGGATGATAAAGTACACCGGTACGTCTTTCTTCAGTGGAATATTCTCCGAGTTCACATTGATCATGGCTCCATTAGGATTATCGCTATAAAGACAAATGGGATTAACTTAAATTTCGATTCATGGAATATAAAACAATTGTCTCTCTCACAGAATGCACTCAAACACTATGATATCATCTACTCTAGAACGAAAGCATAGCTTAAGTCCAGAGAACACTGTGAACGAAAATTGATCCTCATAAACATTTATCATATGGTTACCTGTTAGTAAGATTGAAGCCTACAATACCGGGGCCGTGAGCACACTGGAGTTTACTTCCGGCGACTTGGTAAACCACAAATTAGAGAACAAAAATTAATTGATGATTAAATGGGAAAAGTGAGTAGATTCTTCAGCATCTTCCCTCTTCCATACTGAATTTATAAAACTTTTGTTAAATTCTTACCATTACTGAAGCAATTAGCAAGCACGAAAAGGATGAATACTGAGATCGATCGTGAGCCCATCTTGATTAATGATAATTGAGGTAATAAATCATTTCATCGTCGGTGGGTCTTTATATTACGGCTCAGTTTCGCAGCTGTGTAAACATCCAATGTCGTGGTCAACTCGTGGAAAATCACCGAACGCTGGAGAACGTCGTGTATTTGCTTTCGAAACACATGTGTAAACAGTGAAGGCCGCATGAACACCAAAAATGCGATTTCATCGTGTACAATCTTTCTTTTTCACTTTCGCTCAATAGCGTGCAGATATAGATCAGAATAATTGCTTTCCATTTTTGATCCATCAAGAGTTTTCTTGAAAATAATCACACATATCGTATTTACAAGGCCGAAGACCGAACAAGACATTAACACTCGATTTCGGATCACTCATAGTGCTGGTACTGTCATCATCGTCGAGAGAAATGAGTACACTGACAATATTCCAAATATGTCAGGGTCTTCTTCAAGGTCATGATTACGGCCACAATCATTATCGTTTCGAGGAGGTATTATGAAGAGTCGCTTTTCTTTTGGGGTCAAAGTACAACAATAACCCGAGTCACTTTGACCTGAACTGAATCGCATTTCAGGGATCCAGGAAATGTCATGATCAATTCGACATTACCAAGACAGACGCCAATGGGTATGAAGTCCTCACGGAGTGGCCATGATTTCCTTCCAAATGTTCGAGAAATGGACGTGAAATGTGATGGTACGAAATTTTTAGAATTTGTATTGGACAGTTGTCCAATTCTATTGGACGGTTGTGAAGTACTAACAAATAGTCATCAAATCGTATGAAGTAGCACAATATGGTTATGAAATGTGAATCGTTACAGGGACACTACATTTCTAGGCAGTTACCTCCTTGAATAGACGTGAAGGAAATTTATTGGTGTAACAGTGAGTTTTTCGTTAACATGTCTATTATGATGTTTTTGTTCTCGAGCTGACTAACATCGATGATATTCTCACTATCTGTGGTCAAGAAAACCCTCATCTTCCGAGGAGAGTTTGATATGGAGAGGTGAATGTATCCTCAGAGCATTCGGACATCGTTGGAGCATGATCAGACCTGTGAAACAAAAGCAGTACAAAATTTGCTCCCATGTTCAAACAGTCGGATGATTCGATGTCTACGATTCTGAACGAAAATACCAACTTGTTCCACTTCTTCCCGACGTACTTGCAGTCAGGTCCACAAATGATGTGGATCAAATACTCAATTGCACTGATGGGAGAACAGGAAGCACGGTTTACCACTGGGCCTGTTAAATTTGTGCTGTCAATCAGACGAGTCCGAATCTCGATTCACAATGTTCGAGTTTGGGATGCTTACAGTTGGGCTGATTCGAGCCTCCATCCAAGTAGAAGTCCTTGTGTCCGATTGCTTCGTACGTTCCATATGTGACAGAGGTGTAAAAAATTTGAACACACTTTCCGTCCGTCGCACATATCCTGTCTTTGCAGTCGTTCGACTTGAAACCTGGACCGGCAGGGTCTAGTCCCCAAAACTCGCATAAGATTGCGAACTTGTTTTTCTGAAGATGCTTGGAGCAAAACAAGCCTACGTGGGCTCCTACAAGGGGAGGCTACACCAGCCGCATTTTTGAAATTTTTCTTACTTATCGCAAATGATAGGGCAGGCCCTCAATAACAATTGCCCAAAGCCATAGCGCTAGATAGCCAGAGGTTTTCGAGAAAATCGCCCTTGAAAGTATTGGGAGCGAGCTATAAAGACTAGACGTATAACAAGTGACAACGAGGCGCGCGGCTCAGCGGTCAGCGAGCGAGTCTACTAAGTGCAGGTAGATCCATGGATCGATTCTCGCCGAGGACAATTTTTTTTCTTTCTTTTTCTTCTTCAATATGTACATTCACGTCATTTATGTGTAAAATTGGTCGGATTTTCATTTGTTGGCTAACAATATGTATTATTATTTGAATTTTTGTACAAAAATTGAGAATATGGGCTCGGGTATTAATCTGTTCTTTATTATCGTTAAAATGTATTGTTCAATTGTATAAACTATACCAAATTCTCATTCCGCAGTTGTGCAGGAGCCCGGGTAGTACTCGTCGTAGAAGCAAGGGAATCAAAGTGTTACCCGGTACCTTGCACACTGCACGAATGATGCATTGTTACAGGCGCATTTTTGTTTCAAAATGTCTACAGGGAAACACACCTCGTTCACATTTGAAAAGATTTCCCGTACCGACCCGAAGTACTTCCAACGGACACGTTAATATTCTATCAAAACACGAAATATTTGTTGAGTAACAAAAATCCGACCAATTTTACACATAAATGACGTGAATTTACGTATTGAAGAAAAAAAAAGAAAAAAAAATTGTCCTCGGCGAGAATCGATCCATGGATCTACCGCTTAGTAGACTCGCTCGCTGATTTTATTTTTTTTTTTATAGAAGATTTATTCGATTTTGGTATACATATATGGCTTATGGGTAGGAACAAATAAACTTAAAAAAAAGACCTTATCAATATTTGACAAGACTTTGACATTAGTCTATGTCACAAGTGTTGTGGCTTCAATCATAGTAAGAACAAGTGCAGGAGTGAAGAAACCTGTCGCAAATGTGCAGGCCACCATGCAAGCAAGGACTGTAAAGCAGCAACAACTGCATGTCGGAATTGTATAGCGGCGAACGCGAAATTCAAAACAAACAGGCCAACGGACCACGAGGCGACTGACTTTCGCCGGTGCGAAACATATAAATACAGAGTCGAAAGTACGATTAGATCCACCGACTATCCAAGCAGGCCGACTTATTGGGACAGGGCGAGGGGTGGGAGGAGTAATATACCAAGCAGCTGATGGACGAGGGTTTTCTAGAGCCTAAGGAAGAGGCATATTATGAGGATCTAGATCATCTAAACGGCCACCTGGCGAAGTTAAATAAACTGATTGTTATGCATGTAAATATTAGGAGTATAGGAAACAACATTCTGAATTTATCCGTACTAATAAGTAGTCTGTGTACCAAACCCGACATCATAGTCTGCTCGGAAGCCTGGCTTGAGTATTGCTATGGTTTTATTGACATTCCAGGATACTGCGTTTATACAAATGAGAGCAAGATAAATAAAGCAGACGGTGTAGCGATGTATGTATGCGAAAAGCTAAAGCATAATGTTGCAGTTGAATCGTTTGGTCATATCAAAACTATCAGTTTGCTGGTTAACTTTAAGAAGGGAGTAGACATAAAAGTAACTGGCCTTTACCGGTGTCACGAAATTGGTACTAGAGATTTTTTAACTGATCTTACGTTAATGCTTAGGCAGAGTGATAGTCTTGATAACCACATAATTGTGGGAGACACTAACATAGACACATTGAGTGGCTCGGCGGTGGCGAATGAATACCTGAATACACTAATGCAGCACAAGTACAGTCCAACCATCAATACTGTCACTCGACCAAGTTCAGGCCTGGGCGGTGGGACATGCATTGACCACATCATGGTAAAGTCGAAATTAGATTTTGAAGCTGCCAAACTTAATTACCCAATAACTGATCATTGGCCGATTTTTGTTATGATTAGCACTAGGCCTGACGAGGTGGACAAGACGAGCGCGGGTAGTTGTAAGTCAATTAATATCAATAAGCTTGTTGAACTCTGCAAGGAGAAGAATTGGAGCGAGGTTTTTGCAGCCGACAACGTAAACTCAGCGGTGGAAAATTTTATCAAGGAGCTATGTGCTCTGATTGAGAAAGCCTCGCGTGTATCCCAGGGAAGGAGACGAGAGATTCCCCGTAAAACCTGGATAACGAGAGGACTAGTAGTAGCGACCTTAACTAAGAAAAAACTGTATGACATGTGGAAACAGAATTTCGGTGTCAAAGAACATGAATTAAATTACAAGAGGTACGAAGCGATGCTCAAGAAGTTATTGAAAATAGCAAAAAACCGATATGAGAGGGATCAAATTGAAAACAAAGATAGCAAGGGTCTTTGGAATTTTGTAAATACTAAATTAGGCAAGATCCGAAAAGATAGCAGCAGTGTACAATACCTGAACTGCAACGGCACCAAAGTAGAAGATGTAGCAAGTTGTTTTAATGAGTTTTTCAGCACGGTGGGCCAAAGCATTGCTAAGAGTGCTAGGGCGCCAACTGTTAGACTCGACCTGCAGCATGCACGCAGAAAGCCTCACTCTGTCTTCTTAAATCCTACAGATGAGGGGGAACTACTCAAGATTATAAAGGGGTTAAAGGCAAAATCTGGTGGAGTTGATGGCGTACATGCCGTCACCATAAAAAAAATTGCATGCCACATAGTGAAACCACTAGCTTACCTAATTAATCTGAGCATTCAGACTGCCGTCTTTCCTAGATGTCTAAAAGTTGCCGAAGTTGTTCCTGTGTTCAAAGCCGGAGACAAACATTCGGCCAATAATTATAGACCCATATCTCTGGTATCTAATTTCGCTAAAATATTTGAGAAGGTGCTCCACTCGAGGCTATGCAATTTCTTTGAAAAAAATGGGATTTTTTCGTGCAAGCAGTTTGGCTTCAGAAAGGGCAGGAGCACCAGCGATGCTTTGGCCGAGCTGTCTACCTTCCTTCACTCAAAACTAGATAAAAGCAAGCCCACTGCTGCTGCGTTTCTTGACCTCTCTAAAGTTTTTGATACCGTTGACCATGGCATCCTCCTTGATAGGTTAGAAAACTATGGCCTGCGAGGGCAGGTGTTAGTGCTCATACGGAGTTATCTGGAAGGGCGATCCCAATGTGTGAAGGTGAACGGGGTTAAAAGTGAGCTCAAGGGGGTCGATATAGGAGTCCCCCAGGGTACGATTTTGGGGCCTTTTTTCTTTAATGCGTATATAAATGGACTCCTTGAGTTGGTACCTGACATTATTGCCTATGCAGATGACACGGTGCTACTGTGCTCGGAGGACTCGTGGACATTGGTTAGAGATAGGGTTAGTCTATACCTGAATATTATCCATAATTGGCTGTATAACAACCGGCTCTCGCTTAACGTAAGCAAATCTGTCTGTGTTACGTTTGGAAACTATACAGATAGCGTGCCAAGAGATTTTGAAGTCAAAATTGATAATTGCTGTCTTACTAGAGTGCAATCTACCAAATACCTAGGAGTACTCGTCGATTCGTGTCTGAGGTGGGACGCACAGGTTAATTATCTAGTCAAGAAACTTCGATATTTGATTTACGTGTTTGCCAGACTGAGACCCATTGTGAGCACTAGGAACCTGCTAATGTTGTACTACGGACTCTTCCACAGTAGTGCCACATATGGTATTGTGGCCTGGGGTGGGGCATCTATAAGCATAATCAGACCTTTACTAAGCGTTCAAAAGAGGATACTTGATATTATTATGGGAAAAGAACAGAGAACTTTGATAGCTCCACTAACAGTAGACAAGTGCTTTTATTTAGAAGCGATCTCGCGGGAGTATGAGGAGCTAAAAAGCAAGAAAGACGTAGTACCCAGGGCAACTAGGCACAAAAGCATCTCGTTGCCGAAAGTTCAGCTAGAGGTTGGGAAAAGGTGCTACAAGTACGTGGGGGTTAAGCTCTTTAATGCCCTCCCGCGGGCGCTTTCTGAGTTGGGCACCTCCAAAGATTCAATAAAGCGTGCAATAAAGCGATGGTTAGCAGTAGCCGAATTTTGTAATAACTGAGTGATATTTATAGTGTATTAGCGATATTTATAGTGTATTATTGTTTTATAGGTTAGCAGTTTAATCTTGTTAAAATATTGTTTTTATTATTTCCGATACGTCCTACGTGGCGATATAGTCAATCATTGTTCGTTTTGTTTATATTATTAATTTTATATTTTATTTTCTCCATATTTCTTTTTCTATTTGTTATTTGTTCTTATTTCTCATAACTTACAACAATAAGGATAAACCCAGCTGCGCACAGGTGTTTTCACACCTCCTGCAGTACTTACAAGTAGGATAAGACATATTCCTGTATATCTGTACTTGTTTCTTTCGGGTAAAATAAATGAAATAAATGAAAAATGAAATATTTGTGATTTTTGAGAGGGGGGGCTTGTTTTATAAAGCGCTCAACTTCTCACTTCGGTGTGAGATGCACAGGTTCTCTGGATGGGTTGTAAGGTTTGTGTATATTATGAAAGCAGTTCCTGATAGCTTTGAATGGTTCGTGAGGGTTATTGTTGGGTGGAAAAAGAGACTCGCTTGCTGACTGCTGAGCCGCGCGCCTCGTTGTCACTTGTTATACGTCTAGTCTTTATAGCTCGCTCCCAATACTTTCAAGGGCGATTTTCTCGAAAACCTCTGGCTATCTATAGCGCTATGGCTTTGGGCAATTGTTATTGGGGGGCCTGCCCTATCATTTACGATAAGTTAGAAAAATTACAAAAATGCGACTGGTGTAGCCTCCCCTCGTGGGATGAGAATCCGGCGATAATATCTTTTCACTATATGATTAACTCTTAGGAATCACGTGTTGAAGATTCTCAACTGATTCGAGGAGGAACAACAATCATTCTCGTCTGGATTTGTATATTTTCGACGTTTCGTTAAGCAAATGCATTAACACAAATACTTTCGTACGACTCCTTATCACCAAAGTCAAATTCTTCGTCTTGTTGTGACCTTGAGTCCTCAGACATGCAACGTAATGATAATCTTTGACGTGCTTTGTTTTGAACGAAAATGAACACAATATTCAGCCTGCATCAGTACTGTGTATAATTCACCAGGAAATCTGTGTTTACACACCTGTGTAACTTAGCTTTGATTCTGGAGGAACAACAATCATTCTGGTCTGGATTTGTATATTTTCCACGTTTCGTTAAGCAAATGCAAGACAAATACTTTCGTACGACCCCTTACCACCAAAGTCAAATTATTGGTGTTGACCTGATCTTGAGTCCTCAGACATGCAACGTAATGATAATGTTTGACGTGCTTTGACGTGCTTTGTTCTGAACGAAAATGAACACCAATATTCAGCCTGCATCAGTACTGTGTATAATTCACCAGGAAATCTGTGTTTACACACCTGTGTAACTTAGCTTTGGTTCTGGAGGAACAACAATCATGCTGGTCTGGATTTGTATATTTTCGACGTTTCGTTAAGCAAATGCATTAAGACAAATACTTTCCTACGACCCCTTACTACCAAAGTCAAATTCTTCGTGTTGACGTGACCTTCAGTCCTCAGACGTGCAACGTAATGATAATGTTTGACGTGCTTTGTTTTGAACGAAAATGAACACCAATATTCAGCCTGCATCAGTACTGCGTATAATTCACCAGGAAATCTGTGTTTACACACCTGTGTAACTTAGCTTTGAAAAACCCACCAGCAATGATCAAATCCATTAATACTTCATCAACATGGGACAACGATATCATCAGTAATGGTAAGAATTTGTACACATGTTCGATAAATCTTAAACTGTGCTATGAAAGTGGTGAAAAATCTCTTCACATTTTCCATTTTTGTTCACGTGAATTAATTTTTGTTTCTCACTTGTGGTTTGCCAGGTCAGTGGAAGTAGCACCTCGTGTCTTGATGGCCCTGGACCCGTATACTTCAGAATTTATGACAGGTAGCTATATTGTGAACCTCCATAAGAATCATTTTCAGCGTACTGCAGACTTGAGTTATGCTGCTTGAGTGCATTCTCTGGAACACACAATTGTTCAATTCAGTGCAGCTTTAATACATATTGATTATTCCAGCCCGAAATCCAATGGAACCGTCTATGATGCGAACTCGACGAATATGACACTGGATACGAGCAAACCTACCTGCATGCTCGTCTCTGATTTTCGTGCATCTACATACAGCGACCTGTGGCAGATTTTCGTGGCTTGCTTGGTCAATAAGGTCTGCCATAAAGTGAACATTGAATCATAATGCAAGAAAAACTATCGTTCCAAGATTATTGATGCTAAAACTTTGAAATTCATCCTTTATTATTTTTTCTGTAGGGTTATAACGTTATTATTATTGACTGGAAAGTCGGAGCTTGCTCCTGCGATAATGCGACATTAATCAATATATTGTCGCTATATGCAGCAGCCTCAAATATATCAAGCCGTTGGAAAACTAGCAGCTCAGTAAGATGCTTCATCCATCAATCGCATAATCTAGTGAAGAAAAGGTAGGATGTTACCACCGTTATACATTGTCGTCAACAGGTTCTTGACCAACATGGTTGGACATAGTCTCGGGCGGGGGTCAGATGTGCGGGCTGATCGGTCATAATCTTCAGCTAGCTGAGCAGGTTCCACTGGAATCTATCCACGCATGTGATCCTGCGGGTCCAGGGTTTTAGGGCAAACCTCCCGAGGAAAGGGTGAGTATTACCGACGCACGCTGTGTCTTCGGTACGCACACTTCTTTTCCTCTTGGAATGCGCGGACCAGTCGGAGATATTGACTTCTACGTCAACGGAGGCGTAAATCAGCCGGGGTGCAGTGAGTATCTCAAACTTTTCCAGTGAAAATAATTTCCAAGAATTTCTACAAATTTCTACTTTTGATTTTTTGGTTATCAAAATTCTTCCATCTTTTCGGAAAACGCCGTGAAAATAGTAAAATCTCATTATTCTACAATAGGGTCGTTCACGATTTTTTTTTTTTTATTGTTCCAAAATAAAGTTTAGGTACCAAAAACCTTCGTAAAAATTATAAAACACGGAAAATCCAAGGCGAGACGTTAATTGAAGCACTTAAATTATGATACGATTCGAAACGCGCCATCAAACAAGCTCCCGCGTGACGTCATAATTGGGTAAACTCGGGACCTGGCCCATTGAAAATGAGTGAAAATAAAGAAATAAGAGAGAAACGTTCGTACCAGTGGTATTTCGTTCCACTGTGTCAAAATACCAGTTTGTCGGCACGATCGAAAATATTTGTACCCGTACCATGAGGTATGGTGAGGAAGAAATGGTTTGAACTAGCTCGGCGGAGCGACCTAACCTCACTCACAGGTCACCCTGTCAATCGATTCTTTCTCTTCATCGACCGTCATTGAAACATTATATGCTCTACTGTTCACCCTGTGCTCTGGGCACACTTTTCCATGAACATAAAAAAAAAAACTGCCTTCTCTTCTAAGCTCTACATAACCAACTGCAGCATCACCATAACCCTCTCTTTCAGCTCGGGGAGGTAGAACAATTTTCATAGGTTATGGTACAGCAGAAAAATCGCAGCACGTTTATATCATTACAGCATCCCTTACGAAAAAAACCCTTCAAGTTTGAGGGTGAACCTTCAATTTTTGGGGTGAAAACATCAATTTCGGGGGGAATACCTGAAATTTCGGGGTCAAACCTTCAGTCTTCGGGGTTGAACCTTTGATTTTTAGGGTTGATCCATCAAAATAAAGGTCAATCCTGAAAAATTGGTGGTTCAACCCTGAAAATTGAGGGAAGACCCTGAATAGTTCAGGATCAATCCTAAGAGTTGAGGGATGGCCCTTAAAATTCAGGGATGACCCCGAATAGTTGAGGGTCACTTTGGAAGGTTGGTGTTCCGCATCCCTCACAATTCAGATGGCTAACAAGGGGAAGCTAGATGCGAGGGGTGACCGATTCGGAACATCTTTCGCCCACATGTAGGGTGCACCTAGGGGTGTACCAGGTCCAAGTAATATGGCGCGCTTCTCAGCCGTTTTCGAGATAGAAAAAATCGAGAATTTTCGAGCAGTCATATACTATTTGCGTACGACCGAGTACCACGAGCGCGTAGCGTAGTCAGCAACGTCTCCGCTTCGTAAACGCTGGATCGCCGGATCGAATCCCGGTGTCGACACTTTTTTTTTCTTTTTTTTTTTTCAAATATTTCATTTCTACGGCAGCTGCTATGCGAATAACTTATTATCTTTTCTCTTATTCTATTCCATTCATATAAAATATCTCTGTAAATCAATGAAGAAATATTCAAGTATGAAAAAGGTGCATAGTTCGTGATTCCCAGGTCTTGTATTCCATGAAGGATGTAGGTAGTTTTCATTGTCAGCTAATTTTCCTTTTACTATTCAAGCTGCGACTGGTTTTGACCCGTTCCGCCAGCAGTTCTTGACCTGCCGAAGACAGCTGCATGCGAACAAAAGAACTTGGGTTCCCAGAAAGGACGAAGCAGGGGCGAGCCGGGTCTCGGGAGCCGTGTGAAACGCATTCGGTTGTTAGCTCTCGAAGTATCAACATCGTTATTTTTTTAAAATGTCCGGCGAGTGTGATAAAAGTGAAGTGCCCGGTCCTTCGACGGCCCAAGAAAGTGAAGATGATGCAAAGGGCCAAGATATTGAAGACTCGAAGGTGCAATTCAAAACTGCGTTTGGATATTGCGGAGAACTTCTCGTCCAAAATAATCACATGGGGACGGAATCAGCTTCGGTCATTATGGAAGAACACAAGGAGATTGGGAAAAAAATGTACGACAGTATAGTGAAAACGATGTCTCAAAATAGACTCGTGTCAGAAGAAGAAGTGATAATGTTCGAAGAGGTTCCTGAAGAAGGCGAATGGGAAGAGTGTGAAGAAGTTCCTGAAGAAGAAGCAAGGGGTGAGATCGAAGGTTCCCCAACAAAATCAGACGACGATTACGAGCCACCAGAAAAAATGATGAAAGGCGAAACCGAGTATATTCCCCTGGATTATAAAATAAAGGTTGTGAATATGGTAAAAATGCATCCCAATTGGAGCCTGAAAAATATTCAAAAGAAAGGAGGATCTCGCCTCAAGAGGATGGATAAGGTAAAATTATGGGAAGAACATATCAGATGTGGTGGAACCAAGGTAGACAAATATCATACAATTGACTCGTGGACATACGATCGCTTCGTAGAAGCTCGAAAATCGAACCAGCAGGTCACAACGAGAAATTTACAACAATGGGCTCTAGCTGCTGCGAGCCAATTTCCCGACTTGGAATTCAAAGCTTCCGATGCCTGGGTAAAAATCTTCAAATCAAGACATAGGATTCGCCAACGGAAAATCACCAAATTTGTTTCGGAGCGAGAAACCATTACAATGGAGGAAACTGAAGCTGCGGCCGAAAGCTTTAGAAAGCAGACACGAGCCCTCATTCCTAATTTTGACAAGGATTTTGTAATAAACACTGACCAAACAGGTATTTACCAAAAACTCTCATTGATTTGATACAAAAATTCCATGTACGTAATACTGTATTTATTCCTTTTTTTTCAGGGTGCCAATATCAGTCGACGTACAACAGAACCCTTGCCGAACGTGGGTCAAAAGTCTTATTTGTGAAACGGAAGGACATGAATAAGGTGACGCATTCATACACGGCGCAGTATGCTATCAGCTTGTCGGGTAAATTACTTCCGACCGTGTACGTTTGTTTGCAAGAGTCCACCGGCAAATTTGGCCCGAGGGTCCAAAAATCTGTTGATGAATATGCGGAAAAATACACGAACGTGGTTATCACCTCTTCGAAGTCCGGCAAACTGACTACACCACTGTACAGGGATTTTTTGACGGATGTCATGAAGCCATATGTGAAGGAGGAAAATTTCCTGTTGCTCATCGATTCTTGGGGAGGGCAAACCAATCCAGTTTTGTACGACGAGATTTTCACCGACGAAGACGGCCTACCAACCTGTACTATCAAAGTAATTCCACCGAAGTGTACACCATTAGTACAGCCTTGCGATGTATATTTTTATCGCCAAGTGAAAAATTTCATCAAGAGACTCCAAAATTGTTCCCATCTTATCGAACAGGATAGGGAAATTACTTCTAGGGAAGATTGTATCAAAATTCAATCGCTCGTACACCATCAGCTATCTTCTCCAATATTCCGCGATATGTTACAGTACGCTTGGTTTGCAGCAAAATTATGTGACGACAGGACATCTTTTCTGAACGTTAACGAGGTTTGTTTCGCAATTGAAGTTTTGAAAAAATCTTGCGGATGTGGAAACTCGGCGTTTATTGCGTGCGCTCGATGCCGAAATAATTATTGCTTTCCGTGTTTCTACGATAAGTACCACCCTAGTTCTTGCACTATTGATAATGAATGAAACGCCAATAAAAAGTTTGATTTTTCTTTGGTAACACATGGATTTATTCGTCACGATTCTTTGCCTACCTTCCACCTCAATACCAGCACCTCGTTATTCCTTATTCCTACATAATAATCCACAATAAAAAAAATATATACATTAATTCATCGAAATAATAAGTTATTCGCGTAGCAGCTGCCGTAGAAATGAAATATTTGAAAAAAAAAAGAAAAAAAAAGTGTCGACACCGGGATTCGATCCGGCGATCCAGCGTTTACGAAGCGGAGACGTTGCTGACTACGCTACGCGCTCGTGGTACTCGGTCGTACGCAAATAGTATATGACTGCTCGAAAATTCTCGATTTTTTCTATCTCGAAAACGGCTGAGAAGCGCGCCATATTACTTGGACCTGGTACACCCCTAGGTGCACCCTACATGTGGGCGAAAGATGTTCCGAATCGGTCACCCCTCGCATCTAGCTTCCCCTTGTAAGTTATCCTGAAATCTTTACGGTTCACCTTGAACCCTGAAGGAAGATTTCCAAGAGTCAAAAGGTTGACTCCGGTATTCAGGGGTCGACCCTTAACGGTTGAAGAGTCAACCCTGAAACTGAAAAAGTGACGATGAGAATTAGTTCCCAAGTCGAGGACAACCCTCAAGTCGAAGGTTTCCCTCATTCAATACCCTATTTCAGGGCTAACCCTGAAGTTGAGGGACCCCCGTTTGAGAGCTGGTCCTCAAGTTGAAGGTATGCCTCAATTAAGGGTCGACCGTCAAGTTAGGGGTACGAAATCACCCCGAAAGTTGAGGGGTCAGTTGAGGGTGATATTTTGAGGGTTTTTTTTTCCGTAAGGGATACAAACATATTATAACATATAGAGTTTAAATAATCGAATACAACTGTTGGTATTGTTATCAACTTCGATTTTTTATCGCCAAATGTAAAGTTAATTATCTTGAAACATAACCTCTCTTCGAGGTTTGACACCGCTGGTTTTGGCCACATTAAAATATTCACTTTGGGAGAAAAAGTCGGTAACCATGAGTACCGTTACTTCCGGGAGATTGTCTGATTGTGCTTCTACAAAACCGATATTCATTTTGAACCACAATAGTACGTGTGGAGCAAGAAATCTAACAAGCTAATACATTTCTTATGGGGCTCGTTCGAATCTACCCAATCATGACGCCACGCGACAGGGCACCCGATCACAGCGCGTTCCTTCCCGCCGGAAATTTCTTCATATTTAACTTAGTTTTTTATTAATAATGACGATTATAAATTCCAATTGGATGCTGTAATTTCCTTTCATATCATACAATCTTCACGAAACAATCAAAATCTGATTCTTTTTTTTTTTTTTTGAACGACCCTATTTACAAAATTAAATAACAATATTTTTCAAATCTATAATCTATTATAAAAGTTTTCAGCATGTTACTGTGAAAGAAAAACCTAAAATTTTCTGAGAAATCACGAAAAATTCAAAATCTTCGCTTTTCGTCGAGATACGTTGTTTTTCGTCGAGATACGTGTTTTCTCGTAGAATATAAGTATTTTTTGTGTGGAAATTGTTTTCTGGAGGATTAAGGATTGGAATTGAAGATCTAAATTATTTAAATTAATCGCATTCATTTTACAGTCAACCCCATGTGTTCGCACGTCACTGCAAGCGCTAACTGCACGTATATCGGAAAGAAGTGGGACATATTAGTATTCTTCACATTTGGAATTTTTGATAACGAATCTTTTGAGTCTTTAAACGTTTTGACATTATTTTGACTGCTTTCGTTTCACAGATTCAATCCTATTCCGGTGTTATCAAAATGCTCTCCGGATACTTGTGTAACCATGAGTCTACGAATGGACTGTCAATCATTACCCAATGGAACCTTTTCCATTGACACGACGAAAATGACACCCAATTGCTCATCCGACTCATTCTTTTTCTCATTATGACTGTGATTATTATTATTATTATTATTATTGTTATTAAAATTATGACTTATTTTCTGGGACCTGAAAAACTGGAAAAATCTGCTTCTTTTTCTTTTATTGTGCCTCTTCCTGACCCTGAATCCAATTTCATGATGACGATAAGATATACAAGTACCATTTTTAGGCACTTTGTGTTTCGTTCAACTGTTTTAAGGTACAAGTAGTTGTTGTATTTGCCTGCCACATCTATTCTTGTTAGTCTTAACTAAATAGACTCCATATTATGAAGAGTGGCTCTAATTGATGAGATTGCGGTTACCCTGAGCTTTGCATGTTTGATCATTGAATATCACATGATAAAAAGTTTGCAGAGTAAGCATTGATTGCACGCCACTTCAGCTTCGTGCGGAAGACAGAATCGTCTGAATATTTTATGAACACAGTTTGTGACAACGTGAATGTTTGATCGAATTCTTGATCAAGAATTCATTTCATGAACATCGAAGACAAGGTTTACAGTTTTTCAGTATTTGAGCACCTTCGTGAGTCAATTTAGTACAAATCTTCAGAAGAGAGATTTATCTGTTGAACTATACACAGCAATTTGAAGAGTTTGTGTTTTATTTTGCTTAAATCGATTTACTGCCACAGTTCGAGGCCTCATCGTATCTCATATAATTGCTTGACGATTCACCTGCACTTCGTGATACTGAAGAATACAGTCTGAGGTGGAATTATTTATTTGAATATCCATTTCCTGTGACAATAACAACAAATAACAACATTGCATACGTCATCGATTGATCTTGATGCGAATTCAACTGGTAACACATGATGAATATTTCGTCGTCTTCTTTTGTAGTTTAGCAGTTGCTCTTCGGCTACCGATTATCTCTCCCAAAAACACTAAGCCACTGGTAAAGAGTCCAATGATTAGAATGAAGAATGTTCCTTGAACGTGTTTGACGGTTATCCTTACCGGATCACCGCTGACGGGATTCTCTGTGATAAGAATGGGTGAACTAACATACAATGAAGGATCTGAAGCAATCTTGTAAATAGTCACCTGCGTCAGCGGCGAATTGCGTGCGAAGATCCAAATACCGTCGTGCGACGTCTCCTTCCCAGTAGGTGGGAAGACCTGAAGCTTGAATCTCGAACACTCGCTGGCTGAACCACCTTGTGTACGGTGAACTTTTTTGCAACATAGCAACGCAGTATTCCCAGTAGATGTCAGTCCTCATCAGATGCATTTTTTCCACTGGTTCACTGCTCAGGTAGTCCTGGATGCTGTAATAACCTGCATGGCGACGAAGACGAAGAAGAGAGTGAAGAAAAAAGTTTGACTTGTAAATCCTCTCACCAGCTTGAAGTCGTTCAATCGAATAAGCCAAGCTCACACCATCGACCGAGTTCTGGATCAACTCCGGCGGGGTCAGTACTCTGAAGTTCTTGACTAGGGTACGCATTTCCGGCGCTTCGGCACTAAGGATCGAAAATACCCAGGCTAGACTGGTTCCAGCCCAAAAAGTTCCACTTGAAGCCAATTCCGAAGCTGTGTCTATCGGCATCTCGTACCTGTGGTGATAACATCATCAAAACACTATTGGGAATACTGATTGAATCCTATCGAAACCTGAAAAATCAGTGGATCCTTGAAGTCACCATCAGAATCCATGAATCAATTGCAGAAACTCTCAACTGTGACTAGAGAACGGATTCAGTTGCTCACTTATTTCTCTACTATATGATCACCTGGGAATTGTCATTGCGGAAGCTAGACTACTTCCGTATGCTGTAGTGATCAACATTGCAACGACTAGGAGAGTGACGGATAAAGCAGTCCACGAAGGACCTTTTGGTTCCTTCGTAAGACCCTGAAGCAGCGTTATTCCTGCCACCGTTAGAGCAGCTTCAGTCGCGCTCATCCGAAGTGATTCTAGGCGGATGGGTTTTTTTGTTGAGCAGTTTAATGACATTGGAAATGAAAGATCAACAGCTGACACGAGCCAAATGAAACATTCGCCCTGTCATCTGTCCTGCACGTAATATAAGGTCCACATGCTCACCCTCAGGACGGATGTGTGCTTCAGCACGATTCACTATCCCAGTGAAAATCACCGATACTATCATCATGACAATGAAGGTTGCCCACAGAGTTGAAGTGAAGGGACGAATGGGCGACATCCAATGAGGTATCTGACGTGGTCCTGGAACTAAACATGTAATCCCGGAGCGAGATAACGGTGCAGAAAAATCGAGATAGAGGGACTCATGGTGCCAGGAGTATAAAGAAGCTGGAAAAATGTTCACAGGTATTGGCAAGAAGGTCACAATCGAACATCCCGAATAATTACTTATTCCAATATCCGCTTTATCTTCCAACAAATTTCCCGTGATTCCGTCGCCTGTAAGGTTCTCGTAGATGTTGCCCCAGGCTCCGTCGTTGTCGATGACCTCCACTAATGAACAGTTATGGAGCTTCGCAAACTCATCCACGAATCGCCAGCCACTCCGTTCCATCGATCCGCAGGCTGCAGTAACCGTTTGTAGAAATACCAAAGGTTTTACACTGACCATCTTACACATACGGTTGCACCTCCTTACTTTCGAGCTTCATCGCCAAAGATCACTGAGTACGGGGTATAGTGAAACATGGCAACCCTGAGGACTTTTCCTTCAAGGTCTTTGACCTTGTCCGGGAAGAGGTTTGCACCCAGAGCGAACCTGTTCTCGGCCACATCGTACGTGTCCAGGAGCATTTCTTCTCGAGGATAGTCATCTGGGCCTGTGAACCGGTGTGTCCAAATATCCACGAGGCTGTCTTCGTGGTTTGGAACCGCAAAAATCACGTCTGGGATGTGCAGGATAGAATCTTCCCTCAAAACTGACCGAAAGTCGAAGTTCTTAGAGTCTATAACTTCAGTCTCCTCGTCAATCGATTCTTTCATGACCCTGGTGACCGTTGGAAGGATGATAAATCTACGACGTGTCCTTTGATGAACGTGTACGAAGGTTTTCTCCACCAGCCGCAACTGGTTTTCGGGGTCTTCCACCTGGACTAGAAACCTGGGGGAGAATTTTTAACCGGAAATAAGAGAAACTATCTTTGAACGTTCCGGATAGAAATTTGTGGATCCAATTTGTATGTCTTTCAGGTGAATACCAACCCTTCGCAGCCCAGTTCAAGCACTGGCGCGATGATCGCCGTCTTGTAACTCAAGGTCGTGTTATGGTCCTCGATCTCATTATCGAAGGGATCCACGTAGACCACAGGAACATTACTTCCAGCGGTGTATCTACCACTCGATATTATGACCAGGCAACTATCATTCATGTAAAAGTCTACTAGATCATCAACCATCAGGTGTAATTGACTGGGAGACACGACTGCCGAGACTATGACCACAATTGTGATGAATCGAATGACGAGACCAATGATCAACATTTTGAGACAAAACGAATACTTGAGAAGATATTTTAGTTAGTTCCAGTTACGATGAGGACAGGATCAAAAAGACGTAGAGTGTTCTCCGGACTGGAATAAATAGACTGGAATTTGTAAATATGTTCTGCAACTCGGGATATTTATTGCGGAAATAGTAACAGTCAATAGACATCGGGGACTTGGTTGACAGAATAACTATGAATTTTTCAATACACTTATCAACGATTATTAGAACTCGAGTTTCCAATTACTAGACGATGTATACCCACGTTGGGAACTCATCACTGTTATTTTATCAGCAAAACAAGAGGTACTCGAACATAGATGTCAACATAATGAATAAAACAAGCGGGTTTGGGCTGACTATGAGCCAGCCTTCGAACTTCCCGTTATTTATTTTGTTCTCAGCTATTTTGAAATTTGTAAATCTGACCTCAGATTCTTGATCAGCAGTTCAAAAAACCTTCGAGTACAAATTTCCGTAAGATTTCGAACGTTTTTAGTATTTTTCCCAGCCAATCGGACTCGCCATTTTGAATTTCGCTAATCTGACTTCAGATTCGTGATCAGTGACCCAAAAAACCTACGAGTACCAAGTTTCATCCAAATCCAAATGTTTTTAGTTTTTTTGCAGCACATCGAATACGCCAAATGAAAATTTTGCAAAACTGACTTCAGATTCGTGATCAGCGATAAAAAAAACCATATGGTACCAAATTTCACTGAAATCCGTTGATTCGTTCTCAAGATATCGTCATTTTTGTTGCGTTTTTTAGAATTTTGTTATTTGAATACTTCAAAAAGTACTAATCCGATCAAAGCCAAAATCTAATCAGTTCTAAGTTGAGAAAAGCCCCGTCGATTGAGCCCTATCTGATCAAAATCCGCGAACTCGTTCTCGAGATATCGCGCGGACAAAAATGTGGTCACATACACACACACACACACACACACACACACACACACACACACACACACACATACACACACACATACACACACACATACACACACACATACACACACACACCCAGACGTCAAACTGAAAATAGTCGGAGGTGATTCTTTGGACCTCGAAATGTGGAGATTTAGTAAAAACTCGACTTTTCATTTTCGGGGTGATCACAATAACTTCCTTTTTTCTCTGAAAACAGAGAAACGGGAAGTTAAAAAAACCAACCTCACTGAATAAATTGTGACGTGAATCTTATCTGGAGCTTCTTTTTGTTCATCACTCGTCCTTTGCGAGAAATAAATGTTCAACTTAGCACATATTAGACAGAGTGAGTGGGCAGAAAACGTTTGATTTCATCAAGTAGGAAGTCTTCAGTCACGTTGATTGACAATGTGAAGAGAGCCGTTATCTGATGGTGGAAAAGTGGAAACGAAAATTGAATGGCGTCATCAATATTCCAAAGTGGCTTATGCTGAGTGCCTCGTTGATAGAGGACACTTTACACTTTTTTTTTAATTTCATCACTACAATAAATTCTAGATGATTTCATTTGATCATAGACAATCTCATTCCTCATACTGATAACAACTTTCCGTACGACCTGACGTTACATTTCCCTCCAGAAGGTACAGTAAAAATTGCACTTACCTGCCGGCTGAAATGGCATCAACCAAGCCAGCGTTTTGTATTCGACTAAAATTGCGTGCAATATGGTAGCTCGAAAAATTGAAACCCCACAATTTTAACGTCATCTGCCAGACTAAATAATCGCAGCCCCATCAGCATGACAAATCTGTTTGTTTTCAGCATTACTTCTTCTCTATGTCTGAATAAAGAAACTAAGGTGATTCGACTGGATTAAAAGTTGTCCTAAGAAGCAAAATAAGCACCGAAATCATATACGCCGTTCGACTTTTAGGACCTGCATTAACGAACACTTTATTGATCCAAAAATTACGAACGATATCAAATTGGCCAAATGCCACGCCGTCACATACGTTTCATTGAAGACTGAGCTCAAATTGGTGATTGGGAGAAAATGACGATCGAGTTTGTTCATTCAAACCTACTCCATGAGATGGAAAGTGATCTTAGACAAAAATTTCCAACAACTATCTCAAAAACGCAAGTTTTACATTTGATCAGTCAATCGTAGTATTGTGAGAATATGCCTTCTTCCAGGAATCCCCTGACTATGAATTGATCATTGCTGCCCAGTAGAGGTCCGTCAACCTTGACCTACCCTATTTGGTCCAGCCCTGACTGTGTCAAATTCTCGCACCTGCGTAGTTTGTCCCATCGAACTTGTTGATAGCAAGACAATACTCGCAGCATATCATCGGTGATATTGCGATGAGCTTTGATCAAGAACATAAAGACAAGAATTCAAGTCCTCCAAGTCCTCCAAGAGGCTAATTGGATACAGTGTAGTTGGGAGTAACACCTGTTGTATTATTGATTTTTGCTGTCATGAATGGTCTGTACGTAATGCGCAAACGGCTCGAAACCAATATGGCCGACGTGTTGATATTCCCCTTCCTTCCTACCCTGCGACCCAACGAAGGATCAAAGGATCAGTCCATGGTGAATTTTCAAGATGTCACAACCTACGTACAGTGTGGTTGTTCACGGTGAGTTCATAGCGTACACTTCGAATGGCACGTCAAAAGTAGAAAAAGAAAATGAAGAAGGAGAAGGAAAGATTCCCTTCTACTTTCATAACTGTGGTGTATCGATTAGAACGTAAATTTCAATACCGGCTGGATTTGGCTCTTATTCAATAAAAGTAGTTCAAGTGACAAAATTCTATTGACACTAGCAGAAATGATGAAGTAATCATGATGGCTTTATAGATAAGCTGGACATCAGATTTTGGACTTTGGTCAGTGAACAAAGCATAGTAGTGGAATTAGTGAAGAACATTTGTTGACGGCTGATTGAATGAACGGGAGTTAATGGACGGTGGGATTGATTGAAAAATGAT
Organism: Euura lappo; assembly: GCA_018257835.1. Classification (NCBI taxonomy): domain Eukaryota; kingdom Metazoa; phylum Arthropoda; class Insecta; order Hymenoptera; family Tenthredinidae; genus Euura; species Euura lappo. The sequence continues at coordinate 266,265 of JAEUYN010000120.1, read as the reverse complement.
TGTTTCAGGATCCGTATCAGTCGAAATGGGCAACCAGAGCTGCCAGCAACGGATAATGCCGCCACCGCAGAAGTGGTGCAACGCAAGACGTACTAAAGTGATCATCGCTAGCGTCATACTGACGATATTGTTCATGATCGTTCTCATGGTCAAATTTGAGGCGTTGCTGAGAGGCCGAGTTATACCAGCACATTCAGGATACGGTCATACATTCACGTATTAATTATGAATCAGGTGTGACTCGGATGTGAGTCTTGAATGGCTTTCATTCATTTGTGCCATCTGAAACTGCGTAACTGCTGTAAAACTCCATGATCAACATTTTTCGTTCAGCTGAGCTGAGTTTGGACTGAAACAAGTTCGATTCTGCAAACCGTTCCGCTGATTGAATTTGAGGTTCTTTGATTAGCGACCTGGAGAAAAGTTGAGTTGACTACTGGAAGGATAAAAATTGAGGACGATTTACCAAAATACACATTTTGCAAAGTACATTACCTGAAAGTGTAGTTTCAGAAAAACAAAGTTGTCATCTGCACAAAAGAACCCGAACTAAAATTTATATTTTGAAAAAACTTCTAGGGTTTCAGAATCTTTATTTTCGGATTGAAGAAGGTGGTGGAACCTGGTTCTGAAATGAGAGTATGGAACTGATTAGGATCATTGTCATCAGTCAATTCTGTAACATTGCAAAAAGGTTGGCTCAACCGAAACGTTTACAGTTTCCTGGCAACAAGTGTAACATATTTTTAATATTCTCATACCAGTAGGTATATTGAGTTTGTGAAAATGTGTACATCTTACAGCATTTAATTTTGCAGAAAGATTTCTGCAATGCAAAGATTCTACGAATCTTATCATGGCTGTATGTATAAAATAAAAATTCAGTAACGCCAAGAACATTTCTAATAGACCACAGCCAATTGTCTCGTTGATTGTACTCGTGACTGCATCATGGCTTCATTCCATCCAGTATTATAACTAGTGTTATGATCTCATGTCGGTGAAAAAACTGATGAATAGAAAAACAAAATAGAAAAAAATTATGGACCAGAATAATTACAAATCTTATATCCTGATTGTTATCAGTTGTATTGTATTCATTATTCAGCGTCAATACATAATTTTATTATTTTCTCTTCATGTTTTTTTCCTCCCAAGAGGTTTTCTTCTTACTTAGGATCCTTACTTCTATTCAGATATTGAATTTTACACTTGAGCAGTAAAATGAGAAAATTCGAGATCAGGTTGTCCGGGTTGTTTCACCGAATCGTTTCATACTCCTGCAGCTGATTGCAGACGACTGCATAACTCCCCCAAGAAGACAACACCACTGATTAGAAGTCCAATGGCAAGAATGAAAAATGTCCCCTCTACATTTTGTATCGTCATCCTCACTGGTTCGCCGTCGTATAAATCATCTGCAGTGAAAATAAAAACATTGACAAGTTTCCTCATAATGTACAATACATTCTTCACGAAAATTGTGAGCCTGGAATTTTCCAGGTCACAAATCAAATTTCCAATATTCGAAATGGTATATGCAAATTTTTACTTCCGACCTGATGATTTCTCGTTTAACCGATCAGGAATTTGGACTAAAACTTCCGAAATCCTGTGCTTATCAGATTCTTGTGAAAACACTCAGTACTGATTTAAGTTTTGTGCCACAGATCCGTGATCAGTGATAAGAAAAACGGTCGGACAGCAAATTCGATCGAAATGGAATCGCTGCTCGTTCCCTGTGTTATCGAAGGGTTGAAGTTGGTAAAAGACGTGGTTGAATGGTGAAAATAATGACCTTCTTCGATGGCTAATTGCGTACGACTGTCCATATATTTTCGCACGATGTCTGCTTCCCAATATTCGGGAATGCCTGATGCTTGGATCTCGAGTATTCGTTGACTGAACCACGTCGTGTACGGCGAACTTTTTCGCAACATGGCAACGCAGTATCCCCAGTAAATATCGGTCTCCATGAGATGCATCTTTTCCACTGCTTCAGTGCTCAGGTAATCCTCGATGCCGTAGTTTCCTGTGCGATGTGGAAGAAGAAGGAGAGAGATGAGAAAAAAGGCCAACATCAAACGAAACTAGAACCTAATACCACAGTTGCCGTTTTGCTCAATCAGTTTTTGGAAGGAGAGAAAATCATTCGCATTACTTCTCACCACCTTCGAGTCGATCAATAGGAACAGCGAAGCTGTCACCCTCGACAGAGTTCCTGATCAATTCCGACGGAGTCAGCACTCGGAAGTTCTCAACTAGGGTGCGCATCTCTGGCTCTTCAGCATTGAGGATCGCAAAAAGCCAGGCCTCGTGTGTCGCACCCCATAAGATTCCACTCGAAGCCAGTTCCGAAGCTGTGTCCATCGGCCTCTCGAACCTATGGAGATAAGATTGATAAGGAACTGTCATGAATCGCCTACCTAAACCTGGCGCATCAAAGGTACATTCATGACCTAAACACTCGACAGTGACTGAAAGGAGATCTGATCTAGATCGATGTTCTCACATCTATAACTGATATAGATATTTACTTCTTTTCATGGTATCACTACCTAGGAACTGTCATCACGGAAGCCAGACTGCTTCCATAGGCTGTAGCGATGAGAAGTGAAACGGTCAGGAGAGTAACAGACAGGACTGCCGATGAGGGTCCTTTTGGGTCCTTCGTCAGTCCCTGGAGCAGCGTTATCTCTGCCACCGTTAGCGCAGCTTCGCTTGCTCTCATCCGAAGTGATTCTACGCGAACGTTTTTTTCTGTTCATGAGTGCAATGACATTGGAAATGAGAAATCAAGTGTTGGCGTGAGTCGAAATGAAAATTTCTCACAGTCACCTTTCATGCACATAATATGAGGCCGATATGCTTACCCTCGGAACGGATGTATGATCGAGCACGATTAAATATACCAGTGAAAACCGTCGATATTATCGTCATGCCCACGAAGGTAGCCCATAGAGTTGGAGCGAAAGGGCGAATGGGCCCCATCCATTGAGGAATTTGATGTGGTCTTGGAACTAGACATGTGATCCCTGAGCGAAAGGACGGTGTGGTGAGATCCAGGTAGAGTGATGTGAAGTGCCAAGCTAAGAGAGCGGCTGGTGAGATTTTCGAGGGAATTAGTATCAGGGTTGAGATTGATGCATGTGGTAATAATTAAATGAGTTGAAGAAGCAGCCAAAACCTCAATGAGAAACTTTTAAAGATTTAGGATTTTGTTACTTATTCCAATATCCGCTTTGTCTTCATACAAATTTCCGATCACGCCGTCCCCTGTGTGGTTTTTGTAGATCATACCCCAGGCTCCGTCGTTGTCGATGAGCTCCTGTAATGAACAGTTATGAAGCTTCGCAAACTCATTTACGAATCGCCACTCCGTTCCATCAATCCGCAGGCTGCTATTACCGTTTGTAAAAACACAAAACAAGATTAGACATCTTACACGAGAGGTTTCATCTACTTACTTTCGAGCTTCATCGCCAACGATCACTGAGTACGGGGTATAGTGAAACATGGCAACCCTGAGGACTTTTCCTTCAAGGTCTTTGACCTTGTCCGGGAAGAGGTTCGCACCCAAAGCGAACCTGTTCTCGGCCACATCGTACGTGTCCAGGAGCATTTCTTCTCGAGGATAGTCATCTGGGCCTGTGAACCGGTGTGTCCAAATATCCACGAGGCTGTCTTCGTGGTTTGGAACCGCAAAAATCACGTCTGGGATGTGCAGGATAGAATCTTCCCTCAAAACTGACCGAAAGTCGAAGTTCTTAGAGTCTAGAACTTCAGTCTCCTCGTCAATCGATTCTTTCCTGACCCTGGTGACCGTTGGAAGGATGATAAATCTACGACGTGTCCTTTGATGAACGTGTACGAAGGTTTTCTCCACCAGCCGCAACTGGTTTTCGGGGTCTTCCACCTGGACTAGAAACCTGGGGGAGAATTTTTAACCGGAAATAAGAGAAACTATCTTTGAACGTTCCGGATAGAAATTTGTGGATCCAATTTGTATCTCTTTCAGGTGAATACCAACCCTTCGCAGCCCAGTTCAAGTACTGGCGCGATGATTGCTGTCTTGTAACTTAAGGTCGTGTTATGGTCCCTGATCTCATGATTGAAGGGATCCACGTAGACTACAGGAACGTTACTTCCAGTGGTGTATCCACCACTCGATATTATGACTAGACAACTCTCATTTATGTAAAAGTCTACTAGATCATCAACCATCTGGTATAATTGACTGGGAGACACGACTGCCGAGACTATTGCCACAATTGTGATGAATCGAATGACGAGACCGATGATCAACATTTTTAGACAACACGGATACTTGAGAAGATATTTTGGTTAGTTCCAGTTACGATGAGGACAGGATCAGAAAAACACCGAACACTATCTGAACCGAAAGTGAAAATACTGCAGTATGCAAACTGGCTGCAGTTTATCACGATCCGCTTATTCCCTGATTCTAGTTGTCTCATTATTTGTTGCAGGATAAAAATCTCGTAAATTGAATGACGGAACGACATGAAACTCTGTACGAAAGATAAGCTGATGTGAATCTTGCGTGTCGAATGGCGTCAGATCATACGTGCAATCATGCAACCGTTACACATTTCAAAAGTTTCATCATCTTATCAATCACATGATCAAAACTTATTTTTTGTATCGCGTGTCTACTAACAAAGGGTCGGAAAGGCTAAGTATGCAATTCTAGTGGCAAATTATCATACTCAATACTTGTCTCATTTTTGCGTTAGAATCATCAATTCGTTGACATTCACAAGCTGACGAAGAAATTTCGTAATCGACGAACGGAAAGATTCAGGACTAAAATGATTGGAAGGATAATGAAGTTGACAATGTGGAAGGTAGGTAGAGAATACATGACTCAAACATCCTGATTTTTTCAATGGCTTCATGTATTTATTATCTTAAATCAACACATAAATTTTTCTCATTTTCATTTCTTTTGTTTATTATTTTTTTGTCATTGCAATAAATCATTAAATCGGATGAGTCGTGAGAGTTATTAATGGAGGTACGTAAGTTTTCACTGAATAAGTGATTACTTGATCACTTGTTGAGAATACTAGAACCACGAGCGTACACATTTTATTTGTTTTATTATACAAAAAATACGTTTTAAGAGAGAGAAAACCAAGTATGACACTTAAATACGATTTTGAGTTGAAACCAAATTGCACTTTGTGGCAACTATTTCGAAGTTGTGGCTTCTTACTCAACGAAACAAGAGACTATTATCAATTTTGAATGTATTCATCTCTGCATTGAAGGAGGCGACCGAGTGGATTAAGTCAGAAAATTGCACAAGAAAGGAAGACACAAAAAACACTAGTTTGTGATGAAGGTTTCAACAACCGTTTGTTGTCTTCATCAGAATGTGGTAGTAGAATGATCCTGAATTTTCATACTTTTTCTAAAAAAAATTCTAATTTGCGTAAACAAAAGTTGACGAAATTCCAAGGAACAGAATTCCATTGTTTTTCATAATGGGACTCTATCACTCGAAGCGTTCAATTTGTAAAGGAAGGCGATCAAATCGAGTCAAGAAAAACTCTTGACTCGATTTGATCGCCTTCCTTTACAAATCCATTGTTTTTCATTCATAAACTGGAACAGTTTGTGATGATAGTTCGTAAATTTTTTTTTCTAATTCATTTTCACATTCTGTACTTTATTACGAAAAATACTACAATTTACTCTTGACTGGACTTGACAACAAGCCTAGTGAAAACAATAAACTAGTGTCATTTCAGAAACGAAAAGTCCAATTTTCCAAAAAGAGAAGAGTCATCGCCTAGTCAGCTCTCGTTTCAAATCTCATATTTCGTTTCTCAAAAATTAGGTTTAGGTACAACTAAATTATACTCGTTTAATAAATATACGTTTGATCTCGCGGTCTGCTCACTAGTGACGATGGTATCGTTTTAATCGTGATGATAATTAATTTATATCATACATAATTCAATGAAAATGAAGGCGAAGAAACGCAACCTGCATAAAATACATTTTCTCTGACGATATTGTTAGTAATCAACTATTCATTTATATTCAAGTTACTCTATCGCTTCAAGTGTCGCACAATATGACAATTAAATGGGAGACAAAAGAAAAAAAGAAATCATTTCATTTTTATTCCATGAAAGGCACGTCAAATATTTTTATTAAATTTCGAAAAAGGTGTTGATAATTTGATTGTAAGTTTGAAGGATTTCAAATAATTTCTTAAGATGAATGCAAATCTACCGAGGGACACAGCAGCGATTAAATAACAATAATTGTCATGTCGAGCTACTATTTATCATATATTATATGTATAACTACATTATGTATATAATTATAATGATAGTTAAAATTTAACTGTAGCGTTATTTTATATATAATAAGGTGTAAGAGGGTAATTACAATACATTTTATGAAATTTTTATATCAATTAAAAAATACATTGAGGAAAGCATCTTACAGAGCCTATATATATATATATATATATATATATATATATATATATATATGTATAATATACGTACGTGTACGTGTTTCATATTTATTAATTTTTTTTTTTCAATATTTTATCACTCAGCTTTTTTTTGCGACAATAACAACGCGATAATAATAATTATACAGCGTTGTGTATATTATACATTTAATTTCGTCTATACCAGCCCCCTCCCTCTTTTTTCCCTCTTGAATCCCTTATCAGTATACATGCATGTATTTTTCAAAAAAAAAAAAGAAAAAAAATTCTCTGCAAGCTCGCGTAATCGTGCTTTTTACGCATAAAACCCTTCGGATATACCGTGACTCTCAGTGGATGCGGAATATGATAATATAGTAATGTCTATGTATGTATACGATGTATATTTACAAACGTCAATCACCAGTACTAAAGTTTAAATTGCACTTGTTCGTCGATAGAATTACTATACATATATATATGTATCATCGTAATATTACGTGGTATTAATTATAATTATCTAATTAATATTGTTACAATGTTCATGATAATATTGATGGGTTATCGTCGATTCTATCTATTCATCTATACGTAACAGACAGAGGACTGGACTTGAAAAATACTTAAAATCGTGTAAAATGTCCTTAACGAATTTTTTTCCGTTATCGTTATGATATTTATATATGTCTTCATCAATATTGTTGATCTTGTAATATTCATCGTTGTTTTCAATTTCGGTTTTCATTCTTATTCATCTCACATCGTCTATTACGGTATCATTTATAATCGTATATCTCTTCTGCACCTACTTTTTTCACACCAACTAATTATAAAACGTCTAGAACGTTGTCCATCTGCAGAATACTCAGTAGTGCCATACTAACTTGAATTTGAATACCAAAAACTTCTGTCTAAATTTTGAAAATCCGTAAATATTACTAAATTCAAGAATCATAGAATAATTCAGGGTAGGAATTCAGAATACAAAAAGTTTTTATCTTTTTATCGTTATTCTATTGTTTGTATTAATTATTTTTATATACGTGCCACTGAGTGAAGTGCAATGATTAATCCGTATACCTACATTATTAAATGTATTCATGATAGTCACCTAAAATATCGTATACTTATGTTACTTAATTAGAGTTGTTCGAAAATCTATATTGAATTGAATAATTTATAATATACATATACTTATTTATTACATACGAACGCGTCGGAAATTTTTATATAATTTATTTATATAATCCAAATGTACACGGTTTATTTATACATATATTAGAGAAGGTGTATAGAAAATATTATGACGTATTACGGTATATAAACTTTATCGTAAATTTTTATATTATTTAATCACGATCATATTATACGCTTCTCATTAATCCCGAGATTTAATATGGCACGACAAATAGCGATCGATTCAGTTCTGATCGTAAGATTGTTGAATTCCTTGCGAAAAACTGAAACGATTTGATTCGAGAATTTTTTTTCTAGGTATGATAGATTTCAAATCAGATCGATTTTAAGATGCTCCAATCGCGAACTGGCAAAGATATAACGATCGTACGGTGCGTCGTGATTGGGCGAACTTCAACTGACGCTAGTTCGAAAACTACTAGACCTAGGAGAAAACTGTCTTAACAAAATCGTCTCAGTTTTCGACGACGAATCCACGCAATCAACTGCCACTTGCCGAGGGTGTGACCTAACGATAAGAATTGACTCAACACAGCCTTAGTTAGCTGGATAACTCGGGGCTCGCGTCATCGTCCCGCTCGTCGATCTGCAAAGCGGATTGCGGGGACGCAGGCTCCTCGAAATCCCGGTCACTGCTTTCCATCGGCTCCCCGTCGGAGGGCCTGCGAGTCGCGGGCGCAACGACGAACCCGATGGGTTCGGAGCCAGCGTCAGAATCGAGATTGAGTTCCTTCAGGTTCTTGTCGATCTCTGTCGGCACGGATTTCTTCTGCAGGATCGATGCCGCCTCCTTGCAGGCTGCCTCCCTCGCGCTGAGTCCCCTGGACTCGATCTTCCCTATCGCGAAGTCCCTCAGGTTTATCTTGAGCTCTCTGTTGAAGTCGTACTCCCTCAGGAGCGGTTTGCTTATCGTCAGATCCCTGACGGCGTCGTAGTTCCTCGATATGAACGCCGTCGGTTCCGGCGAAAGAACAGTTCTCTCTTGCATCGACTGGTCGTGTACCTGGTTCAAATGCGGCTGTGGCACCCGGTCCGGTGGCGCCAGGGAGAGGTTCGTCGGTAAGCAATTCTGTTCGGACGCGTTGCTCTCCGATATCGAACCGTCGCCGGTAAGGAGGGAATTGTTCGAATCCGAACTGCACTCTACCGACGTACGCGGAGGCCCGGAGGAGCTCTTTACGCCGCCGACCGACGACCCTTTCGTCTTCGGGTTCTGGGTCGTCTTGGGATTGTTTTGATTCTTGTGCTCAGCCGCTTCGGCGTTGCTTATGTTGTCCTGCTTCTTCCACTTCGTTCGCCGATTTTGGAACCATATCTTCACCTGGAATCAGACAAGAGGTTTTCCGGTCAGGTTATATCGCTTGTGAAAAGAAGGAAGGGCTTTGTGCCAACAAAGGGATGGGAGGACTATCGATAATGAATCCCATGGATTGTTGTAAATCGAGCAACCCCCCGGGGCTGAAATCGAAGTACATGTGCAGCGGTGGAAGTTGCCGAGCAGTAACTCACAACCGGCAATCACCATTATCTCATAAATATTCCACGGTAATTCGAACCGTGGGCTTTAGTGAGTTTAATTCGACGTCCATACGTCATACCAGAACTCGTCGCGGGGGTAATAAATTTTCGAAAACGAACGGAAAACGCTCTATGCCGATGGAATATCCCTATTATGCAGTTTGGAGTTGTACCAGCAAATATTGAAAACCGACGATGCAGTGCGCGACGAAATTCACCGGAACATCAACAGTCCTTTTGATTGATGATGATCGACTAGTGGAGCTCGTGACGAACCGATTCTCTTAGTCACGGAAAAAAGTCAAAATTAATTCGGAAGAACGTAGGAAAGAAGGATTTTCGTCGGGCACGCGTGCAGACGGTCAAGCGGAAAGAGCCTGCGCACTTCAGTTTTGCTCGGGGCGTGAACCGAGTTAATTAATCGTTAATTGTCGGATCTCGAATATCCGGTCAGAGGGCATCCATTGTCAACGACAATATGAATGTGGACATCAATTTGAGGATCGAATCGTCGATGATGAGAGAATCAGAATCGAGTACCGGAGTTATCTGACCCTTGGGTTGTTCTGGCAGTTTTTCGCTGATCTCTCGGCCTCTGATCACCCCTGACTCATCATGCCCACCCTAGGACAAAACAATCAAACTCTGGGAGGCTGCCATTCGTTTGTGCTCGGTGTTTGGCGGAGCGAGTGCCTTCAGCTACTAATTAGCTATCCGGTGGGACGGGGGTGGAAGAGAGAGAGAGAAAGATGCGTTTGGCCAGAGGCCACCACGGCGTGCCCCTTTCCACGAGGGGACAGAGGAGAAAATGGCGTTGGCAGGGGTCGGATAAGAGAAATGGAGAGGGTAAAACGTCTGTCGCAGACACTTGCCGCCGTCGGCTAAAAGATACTCTCTCTCTATAGTCGAGTCTTTTGACGGGCGTAACAAATCCGGTACAGAGTCCCTAATACGATCGATTCGGAGAAATCCGTTTTAAATTCTCGAAGGTATACCGACCGAAAGTAATCATCCCCATGATCGAGGTCAGAATGAGGACGAAAATAACTAGCGTGGCCAATTTCATCTCGCTAAATGCAACGTCACTCGTTGCCAATCAGCCGATCGATTTCGACCCTCCAGATGCAGCGAACGATCGAACCTCTTCCTTCGATAAGACTTGTTGAAATCCCCCCAAAAAAAGGCTTCATCTGCTCAATCATCTTTTGCACAACGATGAGCGTCGGGTGTGAAGAACGTCGTCATTTTCCACGAAGAATCCGTGCCCAGCGGACTTGTGGTACACCCAGTATGTGGGGATAATACATGCTGTGTGTCAATGGAAGCGAGATAGAAAGAAAGGTGGAGAGTTTAATATTCGCTGGGAGTGCTGGACGTGGGGCAGATCAACGATATAACGTAGCAAAAATATCCGCCCCGTCCCTCGGGCACCAGAGTGGTCAATTAATTCGCAATGTATTTCATCCCGGTATCGGTGTAGCCCGCTTGATACCATTGGGAGAATACTTGCATGGGGTTGGCTTCAAACGGTCAGAAATAGGAGCACTCGAATTCATCCCAACTTCACATTCACATCCAACAAGCAGGATGGTTCCGAAAACTTATAGAGCACGTATTTCCATTATGCGTCGTGTGGAGGGTGATACCACGTGCTTCAAGCCCTCGGAGGGTACGGCCCATTGTTTCCTTTTCCTTCAGCCCGCAGATTTTACTCATTCATTGTTATTAACGAGGATCGGATTTCGTGCTGATCTTGGTTTTGCGCTCACGCAAGACACTGTGCTGACTCAAACAGATCGCATTACCAACTGGTTACAAGCCTCCTAATCATGGCTGCATGTAACAACGTAGCCGAGTTTGTCAATGTTACAGAGTAAAGAGTGAATCTTGGGGACGTCAAATGAAGAAAACGAATCTGCACCTTCAAAAAACTTCTATCAGATCTTCGACAACGCTTATGATCGATTCTGACGAGTCATCGACCCCAAGAGAACAGAAGGATGCCTTTGAGGCTCCTAACCATCGTCCCATGACTCGGCGATAATGAACCACTCATCTCTACAGCTTCCCTAATTGCATATCGGAAGTGTCACCGTGGTTTTAACTTTCAGGACTATTCTATTGACTATTCACTCCAGGCTTGTAATCATATTCCATCAGTCACACATCTTCCATCAGTGGACACATCTTTGAAATCGTATACAAACGCGTTTCGACATTTTTGGTCTCTTTCATCACTGATGGATTCTGAAAGAAGAAGGAGAGAATGTCGAGTCAAGGGCGACACGAGAGAGCCAAAGGACATCAAAGAGGATGAGGGTCTCTACATGAGGCTATTGCCCATATATCCACACCGTAATTCAGCAATTAGCCAGCTACTTTATCGCAAATTGACTTCTCTCTGGACACTTAGTCCTAGAACAAGTATTTTGTTCGGTGTGATATTCGTCCTAATTTCCACTTATCATTCGGGAATCGTCAAACCCATCAGATTTCTGTGATTGTTGACGTGTATTCAGTATTCTATAGACAAAAAGACGCGAATTTGCCGCGGAGGACTGACCTGCGTTGTCGACGAGGCTTTTTTCCATTACTAAAAAAAATGAACTGCCCGATGGCACGTAGCCACACCGAATGAGCATTCATCGAACATTGGCAAAGAGAGGAGAATCGCGCTGTTCAGTGATCGTGCGCTCGTACACGATGTCACGAACAATTCAACTGCCAGAAACATCAAAGCCCCATTTCTGAAAGTGAATTAGAGAGTAGAAACTGCAGAGATACTGGGACCATTATATTGGATTTGTTGATACATCAGGGCGAGTCTGGTTCGAATCCTCGGTCATGAAAGCTTGTATACAGACGGTTAAAAAAATTTGAATTCTCTGGCATTCAATGATATCAGCTGAGTGGTATCAGCTAATCTTCTGCCACGTCCGGCAGCCATATATATGTCTTTCTTTCCGCAAGTGAACGATGACATTGGGGAGGATATTCACGTGTTATACAGCTATTTGCGATGCGTGCAGTAATTCCATATCGTATTCTTTCATATCTGACACTCGATTTTGGCATGTAGCCACACCGAATGAGCATTCATTGAACATTGGCAAAGAAAGGAGAATCGCACTGTTCAGTATTCGTGCGCTTGTACACGATGTCACGAGCAATTCAACTGCCAGAAACATCAAAGCCCCATTTCTGACAGTGAATTAGAGAGTAGAAACTGCAGAGATACTGGGACCATTATATTGGATATGTCGATACATCAGGGCGAGTCTGGTTTGAATCCTCGGTCATGAAAGCTTGTATACAGACGGTTAAAAAAATTTGAATTCTCTGGCATTCAATGATATCAGCTGAGTGGTATCAGCTAATCTTCTGCCACGTCCGGCAGCCATATATATGTCTTTCTTTCCGCAAGTGAACGATGACGTTGGGGACGATATTCACGTGTTATACAGCTATCTACGATGCGTGCAGTAATTTCATATCGTATTCTTTCATATCTGACACTCGATTTTAGCAATGTGTTTTTTTCTTGATTAAAGCTTTAGCGTCACTATTTGCTTTCACGTTCACACACCTCAATACACATAGACAAAGTACGAGAAAATGAATTCGTAGTTGGATGAGTAACAACAACAATGCGCAAAGTATGTTTATAATGTTGTTCTTATTTTCAGGAACTGGACTACAAAATTTTCAAACGTTACATTACATGTTTACCTTTTTTTAAACGCTACCGTTTATCTGATGTGAGTCTAATTGAATTCGGATTAACGCACTACCCAATTGAGAGAGTGCAATACGTAATCAGATCTCATGATAACTCTCTGGTGCTTCGCCCACTCTACATAATTACTATACTTACACTTAGTTTCCGGAGTCCGACTGAATGAATTACTTCGACTGAAATATGCAATTAATCATATTTGACACAAAAATCACATTTGGAATTTAGTTTCTGATTGATTTTTCGTTCTCTAGTGTCAAAGCATTGATCAAAGTACGGTACTGATCGTTTGTGTTCTTCAAACTCGTACCTGGCTAAAATACAGAGGATTAGTATATTACACACCTAAGGAGGGAAAGTAGGCTATTCCAAACTGCATGTGACATTGACGTGGCAATAACGCAGTTTGGGATGGCCGTTTTCACTTCCGTGGGTAGTATACCATTTTTCACCACCCCCTGCATCGGAAAGCACGACTTCCCGTTCACCCAGCGGGCCGAAAGTCGTACTTTCCGTGCAGGTGTGGTGAAAAATATCTGTTCACCTTGGCCTCCAGAATAGCACATACTATACTGCGCCACAGGCGGCTCACGATCAACGTGATGACCTCACCGCCAAAAATATCTCTCACTAAGGTTACGTAATACGCCCAGCAAACAGTGGCATAGCTGGTACATCATTTTGAGGTCACATTCACGAAACATTGCTACATTCAAATTTAATGTACCGGGTACATCAAAAGTCTCTTAATCACGAACGTATCGAGTACATACTGCTGTTATGTACCAGAGACCTCTCATTCAGGAAACAGTGGTACATACCATATAATGGATGGCAAAGATGTACCAGCTACATTAATTGCACGATGGCTTTGTTACATTACATAGTTACGTACAGATCATGTAAAAAGTTGACACACCCAAACCGAGGGGAAAAATAAAACCAAAGTTCAGTGAAGTTATATTGTATTTTACTTTCTCCGGTTCATTCAATATCATTCTTACATTCCAAATCATTACTGTTGTTCAGATTATTTTTCCAAATGAAACTTAATTTCCCTCGGTTCAATTATTTAATTACTTTTCTCTGGATAATCCTCGACGCTTTGTCTATTGGTGGTGTTACTCTGGGCGAGGATATCACAGGTCGCGTTGAAAAGTTAATCTTTGTTGTTCTGCAAATTACTGAATAAGAAGACAGACCTGGAATTCCTTCTCGCAATTTATCCATAATAGTAGTTTACATTTTGCAGAACATTTCAATTTTATTCCACCGAGTCAAAGTGATGAACATAACCTCAAAGTATTTACGATCGGTGATAGTAAACTTCAAAACTGCGCTGGTTAACTTGAAACTGACATTGGGTTTATTGGGTTTACTAACGGAACTGCTGAAAAAGTTTGGTTGTGTACAGTACATCAGCGCCGTCAATCCATTGAATTTTCCACTTAATAAAAGATATATCGAATTTGTGATTCATTAAGTCTTCAATTAAATAAGAGAAAAAGGTTGAGAATTTCTAAGACAGTTTGGCGTAGTGGGTAGAGCGCCTGACTAGTGAGACGGACGAGTGCCATTGAATGTGGTTCGAATCCCGGTAAAGAATGACAGAAGCAGCGAGCCACAAACACATTTTAATTGATCCAGAGTAAACGAAAAGTTGATGGTATACTGTAAAATATTTTAAAAATGCGCGAATGAGGATTAAAATCGAATTTTTATTTGAATATTTTGCGTACGCGGTAGTTTCATTGAGGTACGTTCCGGAGATGTAACTGCGATGTTGGTGGTACGTCACGGGTAACGTACCTGCGATGTAATTGTTACGTACTTGGTATGTATCTTTGTTGCATACGTGCGATGTACCTATAACATTGGCGTGTTGCGGACATTACGTAGCACACGTGCCGCTCATTTACCGAACCTGGTACATCGCATGTAACATCCGCGACAGACGTGGTACGGCACTAGTACATAAATTTGTTTGCTGGGCCGGCTCCAGGGCGTTTCTCAGCGTCATCCTAGTTCCACGAAGATACAGGAAAGAATTTTTTTCGCAAATTTTTAACCGAAGAATTTACGTCACGATCAGATAGAAAAATAAAAGAATAATAGGAAACTAAACAGCATGTTAATGGAAATCAAAACATTGCATGAGATCGAATAAAAATAAATAAACACGAAAATCGAAAGAATTGTGTGTTTTTACTGAGACTTTCGTGTTTGTTCTTGTTTTCTTTATGATCAGACTCAAAACCACTAGGCCCCGAGATGTTCGATGAGGTAGTGATAGTTTGACCGTGACCTACGCCGGCACGGTTAGCGTGTTTCTGTATACACACATCTAACTTTCGCACTTGCGTAGTTCTTTCCATTCTGACATCACTCGTGTTTGTTGGATGAGAGACTCGCAGTAATTGATCGACGAAACCGCTGTCAGGTTCGCTCTGATAAAAATAATATTTCGGTGAACTTGTGGAAACAACAAGTAAAATAGCGTGAAAAGTTTTACAAATCAACTTCAACCCGTATCGAAAGGTATGAGAAACGCTTGTTTTGTTATCGCGGTTTTGTTACGAAAATAGCCATCCGAAGGTAGCAGTACGCTTTTTTTTATTTATCATGGTTATATCATGGCGAAAGAGATACTATGTCGCATTACGAAATTCTGTGTCTGGACTTGAGGCTGATTTAGGAGAAGGGGAATTGAATGATGTTAGAGTTAGACACGTTGCAGTGTGACGCGTTACGCGTTCGACTGTATGTGCTTCCTGGGCACGGCAGTAACTGTGCTTCGTTCCAAGCTCACACTCAGTCTACTTTAAGCAGTCTTATACGGCTCACGTTTTTTAGTTTAGTGAATTTTTTAAGGATGGCATCCCAAGTACCTTACAGCATGATGCGTGAGGGTGAGTTCAAAAGACTAGTGTGGATTAACCTGACACTGAAACAGTTCAAGATGGAGGAAAAAAAACAGGAAACATACGGAGTTTCACCGAAAGTGTTCAAACTCCGCCCTTCTTCGTGACACTTGACACGAATATGAATGAAGACAGTGCGAAAAGATTCTGCATACAACAATTATTGTGCGTGTACTATGTGATTGTTCGCAAGATTCAGAGGAGTTTGGTGTCTTGGGATCTGTTTTTCTTTCCAACTCATAAGTGTCTGATATTTTTTCGAAATCGATAGAAGTGGGAAAACGAAAAAATGAATAAAATCGCGAAACAGAAATATGATGACTGGGTCAGCTGAGCTCACTTCGAAAATGGGCCAGCTGCCATTGAATATAAGATATAACGTCTTCACAAGTCGCAAAAATATAGATCGACACGAAAATTCACAATTTTTTATTGAAGAACACAAGAGTCTCAAAATCGCAGTGTCAGCAATTCTTTTGACAATGAATTTATGAATTTGAGACCCGCTGACAACCCTCACGGTCATCATTATTATTATTGTTATTTTGCGGTGTTTTGACCTCGAACGAACCCAATCTAATCGTTATGACGCCACGTGTCAACAGAGTAATTACTGCCCACACGGCACGATATATTTCCGAAATATTTCAGAAACGTTTCTGACGGATGTCAATTGCAATATAACATTCTCAATATTTCTGAAACGTTTCTGACAGATGTCAATTGCAATTAACATTTCCATAATTTTTGCAATGTTTCTGCAATATTTCAGACACGACATAACATTTTCTATATTTCCGAAACGCTTCCGACAGATATCAGTCGTAATATGTATAACATTTCAATCATTTTTGCAATGTTTCCGTAATATTTCACGCCGCAAGAGCTTGAAGCAATTTGAAGCCGGGCGAGGGGTCTTGGGGGGGAAGGAGGAGCGCGGCGAGCTGTTGCTCATGTACCGCGGGAAGTTCAAACGGGTGCAGGGTAGAAGACTCCGATATCTCAACGGAATCCGACAGATACGATTGAAAAATTAAGGTTTTGTGGTAGAGTTGCATCATAAAGGGATGTATACGTGTCAGTGATGAAAAAAAAAAAAACAATTACGCTCGTTCAGCAGAATTAATTTTATTTTCGTTCATACAAGATCATATAATCGTTGAATGCAGAGAATCAACGACGCAACATAAATATGTCAGGCTGATTATGTTAATCAAGCAATGATTAGGAAATTCCATTTCTGCAAAGTTAGCTCGTCATTAGAAATCGAATATAGGTTATGTTGTGATTGAAAATTCTTTAACAAAATAGCAATTGATTATTGAAAAAGACAACGTTAGTGGCAAATCGAGTGTGAAATCATTATAACTTGAAACGGAATCACTCAAGGGGAATCTGAAAATTTAAATTATTAATTCGTATTCTTAACCTCAAACTTTTTACAATACGAACAATTGACCATTTTCGTCGTTGTATTTTGGTTGATTTTGGTTCACGAATGATTCTGTACAATCTACGTACCACGCACAGGTACGACAGCGCGTTCAAATATACTTCGCCATATGAATTCAAACTGCCCGCGGTAAATGAGCACCAGAAATGGCGCTGTTCAATTGGCTTCACTCGACGGGCGCAGTCCGCTATCCAGTATATAGTAGAGATCAGTGGGCAGGAAGGGTACCAGTCCGCTATCCAGTGTATAATAGAGATCAGTCATGTTCAAGATCAGAACTTGAAGTTGAGAGTTGATTCTCAACTTCCGGAATTAATCCTCAACCTCCAGCGTTGATCCTCAACTTTGAGGATTCACACTCGATAAGCAAGGGGGCATTCAAATACTACGTCACGCTCTTAGGGGGGGAGGGGGTAAACTCGCAGCGTCACGTCACGCTTTTTTTACTGACAGCCATGGTGCGAGTTTCAAAATATTGACAAATTCTCGGACAAATTTCAAAATATACGAAAGTGAGGGGGGAGTCGAGATCGAAGTCGTCACATCACGTCGAGAGGGGGTAAAAACTGCGTGACGATGTGTGATATGGCGGCGGGGGTCCGAAATGGTCGAAAACAGCGTGACGTATAGTATTTGAACGCCCCCCCAAGTGTTTTCACCCAACGATTGAATGTCTACTCTCAACGTTAGTAGTTAACACTGAAAAATTGAGAATCAACACCCAAAAATCAACATTTACACCAAAAATTTAGTGTTAACGCTCAATTTTGAGGATATACACTCAAAAATCGAGTGTTTTTACCGTAAGGGATTCATTCCACTATTTTTATTATTGTTTTGAGCGAGGTTCTCTTCGAGGTTAGGTCGATCATCGATGCTCGCCGTTCACTCCGATGCAGGATCGCTAAAATGGTTCCGAAGATTTCTTCGCAATGTCATACACGCGCCGAATTGTGAGACGTATAGTGTGTTGAAAGTCTTATCTTCCCACACCGTCACGCTTCGCCTGAGATCGGCGGCAATCATATATATCATCTGCTACGTTCTTAAACTCAACGTATATTTGAATAAAAACTAGGCGTCCTTGATTATACTATAGATCGTATCGAGCGTTGTACGGCAAGCAGAAATCCAACTCTTCAAAGTGTTCAGTACACTGAGTACCCGTGACGCCACGAAAAATTTGATCGCTAGTAATCAATATTCCCTCTATCGCTCTTGCGACCATAAAAAGAAAAAAACCTGTCGGCTTCTGGCTTCGAACGAATGTCTGAAACAGTATTCATTTGGCTCACGTCGTTTCAATCGGTGGCTACATTACATGCGCGAAATTGGAACGTCGGATGAATAGCAAACGGATATTGATAGACAGATTCGGATAAATAATTCGGTAACAGCAACGAGACTGTTGTGTCTACTGCTCTGATATTCAGGTAAAAAATGTATCATACCATGAAAAAGGGTCAACCAATACATCGATATCACAGTTATAACTGTATCGCGGTTACTCTTGAGATATGAGTCAATTCAATCGCTGCCTGGAGTACAGATATTTTGTCGAAACTCCAAAATAGTTTTACGCTATCGTCAAAAAGATTTTGACTCAGTTGCTTTCCTTACGGAAAAGCACTCGATTTTTGAGTGTATATCCTCAAAATTGAGCGTTAACACTTAATTTTTGGTGCGAATTTTGATTTTTGAGTGTTGCTTCCTAATTTTTCAGAGTTAACTCCTGACGTTGAGAGTAAACCTTTAATCGTTGGTCGTAAACACTTGCTGATCGAGTGTGAATCCCCAAAGTTGAGGATTCAAAGTTCAGGAGTAGAGCAGTCGGACCCAAAGCAATGTCAAGCTTGTTGAAGATGAGGAACAGAACAAGCTTCAACATTTTTCCCGTCAGAATGCTTTACCATTTTGTCCACTGAGATACAGAACATCAAAGCAAGGTGTCTCAATTTTACGTACCGATATAACAGTATCATCTCATCAAACTCCTGGTATCATTATCATTGACATGATTTTGGTCCTAATCTGCTTAATACTTTGGTTTTATAAACATGTTTTTTTTTCTGTATTCGATGTAGTCGAATTGATTGGGAAATCGATTTTCTACAGATCCAGCATGGTACCGATGGAGCAAGACAGTGTCCAACAGCGGATAATGCCGCCACCACAGAAATCGTACACCCCGAGACGCACAAAAGCGATAATCGCTATCGTCGTACTGACTCTATTGTACATCCTCATACTAATCGTATGCCCCGTCATCGTGGTTGTGATACTGTATCACAAGATATCAGATGAAATCGATGACCGTACGAAGAGTGAAGCTTCGGGCACCACAGATCTAGATTATAATTAACGAGCCGCCATCACGCCTTAAGTGTCTCGCGTATTCCCTAGAATTGCAAATGCTGGGAAATCTCCACAATCAAAAATTTACAAAATATTTTTCTTTTCTTTTTTGTACTTTAAATGAGCATAAATAAAACAATTTATATCGTATTTCATTAGGTTATCGTATCAATTCAACTTGCGGTTAAATAATGAAAATCTTCCAGATCAAAATTAGCTTAATGAATCGTTTTTTTCTTCCACTGCCAACAGTTTAGAATTTCAAAGATGATGAGGTGATTATTTTCACTCACCGATTCGAATTGATTTTGATTAATTTTGTCAAACCCAGTCGAGTTTTGACTGTGTTTCTGTACTCATAACCGTGATTGATTTCACTGAATCTTTTCAACATTGAAGAAAATTATACCATCTGGGTTTATTGCCTCGTTAATGTACTCATGCGTAGATAATTAACCGCTTAAATTGGCACGATCGATATGATACAATTATACACATTTATATATATACGTCTCTAATTAGTTCCTCACTATGTTTAATATGCAATAATTATCCTGATCACATATAGTTTATTATTGAATAATTAATTATCGATTATTTTCTCATTTTTACCTCGTTAATTTACGGTTAAAAATCTTATCAAAAATCATATAATTATTCATTAAAAATCAAAAACAATAATTATCAGGTACTACTATAAGTTTGTAATCTCGATTTACGATGCACCTACACTGAAAAAAAAATCTCGCTCCGATAGCAAGAATTCTGGTTCCCTCAGCCAGAACGTACATCGCACCGATAGCAGCGCCTTTGTCAAGCTGTGGCAACTGAACAACTCTGCCAAACGTATTTAAGTTGCTAGAAGAATACGTATCGCTGCAGGAGCCATATTAAAGCTGCTAGAAGAACACGTATCGCTGCAGGAGCGATCACGTATCGCTGCAGGAGCGATACAAGAAATATTATTTTCTGCAACGATAACAGTGTATAGACGACGTAATGACAGCGTATAGCCGACTACAGTGTATTCAGATCATAAATTGACTTACAGATAGACGAGTTAGTTATTTGGCGTTTATAATTTTGACTTCAATACGAGAAAGTGTCTAAATTTTTTCTCGCAAAAGAGGTTATGTTAGATAAAGGTGTGACGGTTCGAAGTAACTATGGATGATATCGCTGCTGTAGCGATATACATTGTTCCTGCAACTATATTCATTCTTATGGTAAGGAACTGCTCTGAGCGATAAATTAAATCGCTGGGGAAGCGAAAAATTTTTTCCAGTGTAGAAACGTTTGCGTCAGTTAAAACTCTTTGTAACGAATAAATTTTGTAATATTTTTTTTCATATGTATTCATGTATCTTAAAGTATCAAAACGCACATAAATGTCTGTCAAACATGTAATCGTGATGATTATATGAAAATTAACGCAAGCAGGAAGCTTTCCTGATTAATTACCGTTGAAAAGTTATTGTTATAAAAAATGATAGAATATATATGTAATCGTGACAATATTTTTATCAATTATTGTATCAGCGTTACAGTTCAGGGTTTCAGTCTTAATATCGATGAAAAATATTGTTTTTTACCTTCGATTATGAATTCATAATTTGCGGATAAAAATTGACCAGGATGTTCAAATTAATGGCATCATCGTGTATCTTTCTGCAAATATTTTTTATAAGAAGTTATAAAACGTATTACATTATAATTTTTGATAATATTTACACCAAATGAATACAAATATATTATATTATATTGTAAAGGGAATCTTAAGCTTAGTCTCTTTTCTAATGTATACTTAATCTCCCTTTTTTTTCATTTTCTCAAATTCTATAGACCATTTCTCTCTCGATCTTCAAAACGTCGTTATTTCTCAAGAACTAAGCTACTGAGGGTAAAAAGTGTAGAATCCGAAGTTGTTCGGATTCAAAATATCTACAAAAATGATTGAATGAGTTTTTCTTCTATCTCAAATTGTTTTCAAATTATCTTCAGTTGATTTTTCATATCCCACTCAAAAAGGAGTTAAATTCGTGTGGAAACAATTTAGAATAAATTTGTTAATAATGGGATGATAAATTTCTAGCTGATTGAAATATTTGGTTTGTTGCTTCAATACTAATTTAAACGTGATGTTTAATTAGGATCGAAGTTAGAAGCATACATGATAAATTTCCGTCCCACGTAAACACGAGCTTCTTGATATCGAGTCTGACTCTGATCTCGAGTGGCTGGCGTCGGGCTAGCAGGTAATTAATTATTGCGTCTCTTCCGGTTTCCAAGAAGCCGCGAGGTAGGGGTGGCAAGAATAAGTGGTTCATTTTGCCATAACTGATCATTAAGGATGTATTGGCCGTACAATCTCAACCAAAAATGATTCTCTTCGGCAAATTGAGTACTTCGTGATGAGATAAAAATCGGAAAAAAATAAACCATGATAAAGATGATCAAAATATTCATTTTGAATAATAATAATGCCCGAAAGTTATCAATAAATTGTTTAAACAAAACATTGTTTACCAAATTCTCTGGTAACATTATCTTGTTTTCATCTCAAATGAATGCCCTAATTTTCTCAACACACATGCATTTTTTAAGGAATTTTGTCACTATTTTGACATTTCCGTTTTCGAAAATTTGTAAAGGCTGTATTTACGAAACTATTTGTTCCACGCTCCGGCATCTTCGGAATTGTAATCTACATCGTTTTCACAAAAAAATATCCAAAATTCCGATTTTTCGTTGCATTTTTCAAAATTTGGAAATTTTCGAAAACGGAAATTTCAAAGGAGTGACAAAGTTCCGAAAAAATTCATGTGTATTCAGAAAAATTAGATGAAAAAAAATAACGTTACCAGAAAATTTGTTAAACAATTTATTGATAACTTTTGGGCATTATTATTATTCAAAGTTAATACTTTGATCGTCTTGATTCTGGTTGATTTTTTTTCCGATTTTTATCTTATCGCGAAGTATCTAATATTGTCGACGAGAATCACTTTTGGTTGAGATTGTGCGGGCAATACATTCTTAATGCAAGATGTACACAGCTCAGCTGGCCATAGCGAAGCCACGGGACGAATACGGAATGAATTGATCAAACGTTACCGTAGTCAATAATAATCGATTTTTGTTTAACAATAAGAAAGACATGATAGACTGACCATTTCGATCGTCCTTATTAAACCCATTTGTTCATGACATGAAACTTTTGGGAATCGTGTTCAATTTTTTACAACATCGATGAGAAAATGCTGTCACACTAAAATTTGATGTCAATAAAATTGTTTTCTTCTTGTTTGAGATAAGATTCGGCAGGTTTTTTTACCGAAAAAGCTGATTTTTGGTCATCAATTCATTGAAAATAAAATTGGTTTGAAAATTGATTTTTTTTTCCTCGGAAAGTTAAGAATTTTGTGCTTTTATACCGTTTGAATCATAAATGGGCATCGTTTCCTTTTCAACATGAGATAAATATGTTACTATAATACAGCGATTGGGTGCCTACTAACTCAATGCAAACTAAACAGCATGTTTATGGAAATCAAAACATTGGATGAGATCGAATAAAAATAAATAAACACGAAAATCGAAATAATTGTGTGTTTTTACTGAGACTTTCGTGTTTGTTTTTGTTTTTGTTTTTGTGTTTGTTTTCTTTATGATCAGACTCAAAACCACTGGGCCCCGAGATGTTCGATGAGGTAGTGATAGCTTGACCCTGACCAACGCCGGTACGGGTAGCGTGTTTCTGTATATACACATCTAACTTTCGCACTTGCGTAGTTCTTTCCATTCTGACATTATCCGTGTTTGTTGGATGAGAGACTCGCAGTAATTGATCGACGAAACCGCTGTCAGGTTCGCTCTGATAAAAATAATATTTCGGTGAACTTGTGGAAACAACAAGTAAAATAGCGTGAAAAGTTTTACAAATCAACTTCAACCCGTATCGAAAGGTATGAGAAACGCTTGTTTTGTTATCAATGCTAGAACCGTTGATCAGATTCTCTGGACGTGACGCTGTTTTGTTACGAAAATAGCCATCCGAAGGTAGCAGGAAGATTTGAATTGAAGTGAAAACTTCTTTAGGCGCGCCTCGCAAAATTATTTCACTGAATCAGGATCAGTTTCACGATGAATAAAAACCAGAAAGGGAACTAGCTGTGGGAACTAAGGGAAAGGAACTAATTATGTTTCATAATACTAATTCCGCTTTGTTACTGATTCGTCCAATCAATATCCATATAATATTAATATAATTCTGATTATATGCATTACTTTGAATCACAAATGCCATATAAGTTTGCACTTATATCGTGTGGTCCTAAGCACACACCCGTTTTTATATTTATTTATCATGGTTTTTTAGATTAGATTAGATATCAGTTTATTATGCGGTGGCCTGGTGTGGGTCAAAGGGCAATGGAAAAATTACAGCAAAATTTGTTCATAGAGTAAGTAACAGGTTTGTATAATAGTAGCAGAAGGGGATAGGGAGAACAACAAAAAAGAGAAAAATAAAAATAAATAAAAATAAGAATAAATAGTGATAATCACAACAATAGTAGGTAAGGTAACCTGGATTTAAGTAACATTAACACTAACGATATACAAGTAACGTACTGGCGCACATTGTGACGCGGTAGAGGCTGGCGTGTAACTGAACGCAGATGAATAAATGATTAAAAAAGAGAAAATACTGAAAATATAGAAAAATAGGAACATGGTGAACTGAGAAAATACTAAAAACCACTATGGTTGCCCGAGTACGAGGAACGCTCAATCTAAAGCATCAATTGTCGTGGGTAAATGCAGCTCTTGAAGACCGCCAGGTGTGGGACGCCTAGGAAAACGCCCGACGACCAGCGCGCCTCAGCTAGACAACGGCAAACGGTATTGGGCGGGCCCGGAGCGGCAGTTGTAGCTGGTTATATCGTGGTTATATCATCGCGAAAGAGAAACTATATCGCATGACGAAATTTTGTGTCTGGAGTTGAGGCTGGTTTAGGAGAAGGGGAATCGAATGATGTAGAGTTAGACACGTTGCAGTGTGTCAGTCTACTTCAAGCAGTCTTATACCGCTCACGTTTTTTGGTTTAGTGAATTTTTTAAGGATGTCATCCGAAGCACATTACAGCGCGATCAGTCAGGGTGAGTTCAAAAGACTCGGGTGGATTAACCTGACACTGAAACAGTTCAAGATGGAGGAAAAACAACCAGAAAACATACGGAGTTTCACTGAAAGTGTTCAAACTCCGCCCTTCTTCTGATCTTGCGTGATTTACACCGCTAAAGTGTACTAACTAACGACAGTTCCTATTCGCTAGTTAGGACAACGTTAACGCGCTGTACGCTTGTTATTCGTAACGTAGGTGTGATTTTTGTCATTCTTCGTGCGATCGAGGCGTTATTCATTTCTTGTGGCTACAGTATATGCGTGAGTCGGACTAACTCGAGGGATTTTCACTGATTTTTTCCTTAGCCGCTAAGAATCATCTCTTAAATAGGATCAGCTATGTCGGGCCAGAAGGCCCGAATCGGTCCGATGTTTCGCGAACCGTTCCGATGTTTCCTGAATCGTTTCGCGATGTTTTAGAACGCTCTACAAGCATTGAGAGACGCGGAAGGATTCAGACGCTACCGAACGTGATTTTTCCTTAGCCGTAGCTTATTTTTCGTTATTCAGACGCTGCTGAACGCTATTTGTCCTTAGCCTTCGCTTACTTTATGTTATTTTAGATTCTTCGACGTGTGCGCAGCGTTGTACGATGATTCGCCGTGATTTTTTTTCTTAGCAATCGATTTGGAATAGTTTTATCTGTACACGAATGATTCCTTCTTCTAGTACTAAGAGAGTTCGTTGAATCCGAAGGACATACACTATGGAGCGCTAAGCGGTACTTGGCCGATAAAAGTTTAACTTACTTAATTTTAAAAAATCATGATTTCCGAGTGGGTCGCCCCTCGATTGTTCGCAAGATTTAGAGGAGTTTGGTGTCTTGGGATCTGTTTTTCTTTTCAACTCATAAGTGTCTGATATTTTTTCGAAATCGATAGAAGTGGGACAACGGAAGAATGAATAAAATCGCGAAACAGAAACAGGATGTCTGGGTCAACTGAGCTCACTTCGAAAATGGGCCAGCTGCCATTGAATATTAGATATAACTTCTTCACAAGTCGCAAAAATAAAGATCGACACGAAACTTCACAATTTTTTATTGAAGAACACAAGAGTCTCAAAATCGCAGTGTCAGCAATTCTTTTGACAATGAATTCATGAATTTGAGACCCGCTGACAACACTCTTTATGTTATTTTGCGGTGTTTTGACCTCGAACGAACCCAATCTTATCGTTATGACGCCACGTGTCAACAGAGGAATGACTGAAATTATTTATAAGCTAGAAGGTACTCGGCGCATGACAAGGTCAAGGAAACATTTGTACTCAATCCAGGAATACAGACTGCAACGTCTTCGAGTTAATTCTTGTGCTCCGTATCCCTCACGAAAAAAACACTGAACTTAACACACATAACGACGCTCAATTCGATGATCGTTTCGCACTCCGACTTGGGAGTTAGCACTAAAATTAGAGAATCGTAATAAGTGAGGATTACGACTCTGATTATGATTTCAAGTATTATTCATCTGGGTTTTATGATCTGCACTCGAAGTCTCTGGGTGCACAATCGATAGTGGAGTGAGCTGATTATTCGATATATTGTGTTAAAAATGGATACAGTCAATTGAAAGTAATATCTTCAACATTCGGTGGATCAAAAAACTCGATACATATAACCAGTGTTAACGCGGGGTGGACATATTGGTTATATATATTGAGTTTTGATTGGCTCTCAAATGTCTCAAAAGTCTCGGACCACTTGAAGTTGAGAGTCGTTTCTCAACATTCTGTGTTGATTCCTAACTTCGAGAATCAACACTCCGAATCTGAGTGTTTAATAATAAGGGTTCGACACTCGATATGAGAGTGTTGACTCTCTATGTTCAAGATCAGAACTTGAAGTTGAGATTTGATTCTCAACTTCCGGAATTAATCCTCAACCTTCAGCGTTGATCCTCAACTTTGAGGATTCACACTCGATAAGCAAGGGGGCATTCAAATACTACGTCACGCTCTTAGGGGGGGAGGGGGTAAACTCGCAGCGTCACGTCACGCTTTTTTTACCGACAACCATGGTGCAAAATATTGACAAATTCTCGGACAAATTTCAAAATATACGAAAGTGAGGGGGAGTCGAGATCGAAGTCGTCACATCACGTC
The DNA here is from genome assembly GCA_018257835.1 of Euura lappo. Lineage (NCBI taxonomy): Eukaryota > Metazoa > Arthropoda > Insecta > Hymenoptera > Tenthredinidae > Euura > Euura lappo. The sequence continues at coordinate 239,319 of JAEUYN010000120.1, read as the reverse complement.
GAGGGGGGTTAAAAACTGCGTGACGATGTGTGATGTGGCGGAGGGGGGTCGAAATGGTCGAAAGCAACGTGACGTAGTATTTGAACGCCCCCCAAGTGTTTACACCCAACGATTGAAGGTCTACTCTCAACGTTAGTAGTTAACACTGAAAAATTGAAAATCAACATTTACACCAAAAATTTAGTGTTAACGCTCAATTTTGAGGATATACACTCAAAAATCGAGTGTTTTTTCCGTAAGGGATTCATTCCACTATTTTTATTATTATTTCGAGCGAGGTTCTCTTCGAGGTTAGATCGATCATTGATGCTCGCCGTTCACTCCGATGCAGGATCACTAAAATGGTTCCGAAGGTTTCTTCGCAATGTCATACACGCGCCGAATTGTGAGACATATAGTGTGTTGAAAGTCTTATCTTCCCACACCGTCGCACTTCGCCTGATAGCAACGGCAGTCATATCTGCTACGTTCGCTTCTAAATTCAACGTAAATTCAACGAGTATTCAATAATAAGGATTTGACACTTTATATAAGAGTGTTGACTATCTGTGTTCAAGATCAGAACTTGAAATTGAGAGTTGATTCTCAACTTCCGCAATTAATCCTCAACCTTCAGCGTTGATCCTCAACTTTGAGGACTCACACTCGATAAGCAAGTGTTTACACCCAACGATTGAAGGTCTACTCTCAACGTTCGTAGTTAACACTGAAAAATTGAGAATCAACACCCAAAAATCAACATTTACACCAAAAATTTAGTGTTAACGCTCAATTTTGAAGATATACACTCAAAAATCGAGTGTATTTTCCGTAAGGAACCGTTGAGAGTAAACACTTGCTGATCGAGTGTGAATTCCCAAGGTTGAGGATCAACGCCGAAGGTTGAGGATTGATTCCGGAAGTTGAGAATCAACTCTCAACTTCAAGTTCTGATCTTCAACATAGAGAGTCGACGCTCTCATATCGAGTGTCGAACCCTCATTATTAAACACTCAGATTCTGAGTGTTGATCCTCGAAGTTAGGAATCAACACAGAATGTTGAGAAAAGACTCTCAACTTCAAGTCGTACGAGACTTTTGAAACATTTGAGCGCCAATCAAAACTCAATATATATAACCAATACGTCCACACCGGTGTCAACACTGGTTATAATTATTGAGTTCGTTGATCCACCGAATGTTGAAGATATTACTTTCAATTGACTGTATCCATTTTCAACTCAATAGATCGAATAGCCAGCTCACTCCACTATCGATTGTGCACCCTACATCTTCGAGTGCAGATCATACAATCCTGATGAATAACACTTGAAATAATGATCAGAGATAATGAGGCCAGAGGAGGAGATAATGATCAAGTTAAGAGTTGACCCTCGAGTTGAGGCTCAACTCTCAAGTTGAGGGTTGATATGGTAATTCAGCGTTTACGCTGAATTTTAGTGTCAACTCCCAAGTTGGAGTACGAAATGATCATCGAACTGAGTCCATTTGAGACTCGTCATGAGTGTTTTGTTTTGCGTTTTTTCCGTGAGGGTTCTGCCACCAAAATGATGCACCACGTCATCAATTGGTAGCAATTATGATGTCAGCTCTTCAGAAGTGGGTGAAAAAAATCCTTGATTAACAGTCACGGGAGAAGAATAACGATGAGTTCATCACGAGAAGATTGTTACTGTAGTCTAGGGATTAGAAAACGTGATGTATACTGTCTATTGAGTCCTGGTTTACGATGAGATAATTTCGAGTAAGACGCGTGAACAGCATGCCGAGCGAATGTGAATCTCGATTATCGAATTGTTATTTTTTTTCCTTCCTCCAGACGATATTAAGTAAACTAGCTATACTATCGGGACGTAAAATCGAAACACTTCGCTTTGACTTATTTCATCACAGGGCAAAAACGTGGTAGAGCAGTCGGACCCGAAGCAATGTCAAGCTTGTTGAAGATGAGGAACAGAACAAGCTTCAACACTTTTCCCGTCAGAATGCTTTACCATTTTGTCCACTGAGATACAGAACATCAAAGCAAGGTGTCTCGATTCTACGTACCGATAACAATCTTATCAAACTCCTGGTATCATTATCATTGACATGATTTTGTTCCTATTCTGCTTGATAATTTGGTTTTGTAAACATGATTTTTTTTCTGTATTTGATGTAGTCGAATTGATTGGGAAATCGATTTTTCACAGGTCCAGCATCGGCACCGATGGAGCAATACAGTGTCCAACAGCGGATAATGCCGCCACCACAGAAATCGTGCACCCCAAGACGTACAAAAGTAATAGTCGCTATCGTCGTACTGACTCTATTGTACATCCTCTTCATAATCATATACGCCGTCGGCAAGGCTGCGAAGGTGCATGAAATGACATATGACCCGTACGAAGAGTGAAGCTTCGAGCACCACACATGTCGATTATATTTATCGAGCCAACATCACGCCTTAAGTGTCTCGTGTATCGCCTAGAATCGCAAATGCTGGGAAATCTCCACGATCCAAAATTTACCAAACATTTTTCTTTTCTTTTTTGTGCTTACAATGAGCATAAATAAAACAATTTACATCGTAGTTACTCAGGTTATCGTATCAATTCAACTGGCGGTTAAATAATGAAAATCTTCCAGATCAAAATTAGCTTAATGAATCGTTTTTTCTTCCACTGCCAACAGTTTAGAATTTTAAAGATGATGAGGTGATTATTTTCACTCACCGATTCGAATTGATTTTGATTAATTCTGTCAAACCCAGTCGAGTTTTGACTGTGTTTCTGTACTCATAACCGTGATTGATTTCACTGAATCTTTTGAATATTGAAGAAAATTATACCATCTGGGTTTATTACCTCGTTAATGTACCCATGCGTAAATAATTAACCGCTTAAATTGGCACGATCGATATGATACAATTATGGACATTTATATACACGTCTCTAATTAGGTCCTCACTATGTTTAATATGCAATAATTATCCTGATCACATATAGTTTATTATTGAATAATTGATTATCGATTATTTTCTCATTTTTACCTCGTTAATTTACGGTTAAAAATCTTATCAAAAATCATATAATTATTCATTAAAAATCAAAAACAATAATTATCACGTACTACTATACTACTACTACTATAATTTTGTAATCCCGATTTACGATGCACCTAAAAACGTTTGCTTCAGTTAAAACTCTTAACGAATAAATTTTGTAATATTTTTTTTCATATGTATTCATGTATCTTAAAGTATCAAAACGCACATAAATGTCTGTCGAACATGTAATCGTGATGATTATATGAAAATTAACGCAAGCAGGAAACTTTCCTGATTGATTACCGTTGAAAAGTTATTGTGATAAAAAATGACAGAATATATGTAATCGTAACAATATTTTTATCAAGTATTGTTTCAGCGTTACAGTTCAGGGTTTTAGTCTTAATATCGATGAAAAATATTGTTTTTTACCTTCGATTATGAATTCATAATTTACGGATAAAAAATTGACCAGGATGTTCAAATTCATGGCATCATCGTGTATCTTTCTGCATATATTTTGTATAAGAAGTTATAAAATATATTACGTTATAATTTTTGATAATATTTACACCAAATGAATACAAATATATTATATTATATTGTGAAGGGATCTTAAACATAGTCTCTTTTCTAATATATACCTACCAAATCTCCTTTTTTTTTCATTTTCTCAAATTCTATAGACTATTTTTCTCTCGATCTTCAAAACGTCGTTATTTCGCAAGAACTTAGCTACTTAGGGTAAAAAGTGTAGAATCCAAAGTTGTTTGTATTCAAAATATCTACAAAAATGATCCAATATGAGTTTTTCTTCTATCTCAAAGCGTTTCCAAATTATCTTGAGTTGATTTTTCATATCAACTCAAAAAGGAGTTAAATTCGTGTGGAAACAATTTAGAATAAATTTGTTAATAATGGGATGATAAATTTCTAGCTGATTGAAATATTTGGTTTGTTGCTTCAATACTAATTTAAACGTGATGTTTAATTAGGATCGAAGTTAGAAGCACATTTGATAAATTTCCGTCCCACGTAATCACGAGCTTCTTGACATCGAGTCTGACTCTGATCTAGAGTGTCTAGGCTAGCAGGTAATTAATTATTGCGTCTCTTTCGGTTTCCAAGAAGCCGCGAGGTAGGGGTGGCAAGAATAAAATGATTCTCATCCGCAAATTGAGTACTTTATGATGAGATAAAAATCGGAAAAAAATCAACCATGATGAACATGATAAGAGTATTCATTTTGGATAATAATAATGTCCGAAAGTTATCAATGAATTGTTTAAACAAAACATTGTTTAACAAATTATCTGGTAACGTTATTTTTTTTCATCTCAAATAAATTCCCTAATTTTTCTCAATACACATGCATTTTTTAAGAATTTTGTCACTGTTTTGAAATTTCCGTTCTCATTCATCATGAATACAACCCTCAAAGCAAAGAAAAAAAATCTTTCAGAAAGTAGATATTCCCAATTCGGAAACAAAAACAAACTCCTCTTTGATCAAAGGGATTCATGAGTCAGACGGTGGCGCCACCGCACCGTCGGTTTCGGTAAGTTCGTCGAGCGCTTCGTGGATAAAACAGACGCCGCGTCAGTTCCATTGCCGAATGATTACCTCTCTCTCTTCTCTCTCGCTCTCTAGAGTCGGAGCCTAGGAGGTTAGCACGACAGCTGATGTTTGTCGGTCGGTTAGTACCTCTCTTTGTTACATTTTATTGAGCGGTAAATTGTGTTTGATGCGCGTTCTGCCGGAGGGCGGTTTAAGGGGGTCGAGGGTGGGGGCGGGTCGCGGTGCCAAAGCGACGGAGCACTGAGGGTATTCTCCCACCCCTCGAATTCCCGCCACAATTTTCCCCGGTCCCCCCGCACGCGGGTGCCAACACGGAACTAGTGACACGCCGCGTGCTGACTGCGATCAATTGCTATATCTTCCCCCCTCGACCCACCCCCCTACCTCTCACACTCACAGCTCTACATCCGAACCTGAGGTTTGGTCTCCTCTCGGTAATGGATTGAGCCGAACAACCGCGGAAGCGTAAAGTGCCGATCAGAGGCTCCGCAATGAGCTTTTAAGCCCGTGATCACTCTCGGGGTGAAGATTAGGACGTCATTATACGATAATTATTTATTAAAACGGGTCATTTTGTTAACCCCTCACTCCCCGCGAAATGGAAATAAACGTTTTTAATTCCATGAGAGAAGACAAGCACCGGATAATTCACCGATACCTCGGTGCTCCGACATCTGTGTGATGTCACAGTCTATGTCCTCCCTAGCAGCAAATCATCAATTAGTACCGCATAGACATGGGTCTGACGGTTTGCTTATCGGCGCGGTAATTCGTGCACGGAGTTTGAGTCGAGTGCAGGACTGATTGAACTGCGAATGTCAAAGTGGTGAAATAATTATCAGTTCACATCCACGGGGGCGACTGGTAGCCGGTGATTAGAAATTTGGTAGAAAAATTGGTATTCCTTGTGGAAAACTGAGAAGATTCTCTTACAGCAGAATTTTCATCAGCCTCATAGTTGAGGAATTAGAGCCGATTGAAGCTCGACCAATCACGAGCGGAGCCGCGACCGTTACGCTTTGTCAGAGGTTACCGCGTCATTGGCCGAACTTTGACTCGCTCTCGTTTAAAAACTGTTAGAGCCCCGATTTTGTCGCTGGGACAAAATTGTCTCAGTTTTTTACAGAGAATCGAACAATTCCAGAGATGTAGACGGTACTGAAGGACTGGAGCTTCGAGATCTTTTTTGTTTCGAGATAATAAGTGAAAAGCACTCTCAGCATGGTTTTACGCCTGACAATTCAAATCGCCATACTCACTTACACGCGAAGTGGATATAAGAAATTCTAGACTCAAGATTATCGCGTTTTCCCGTTGATAAATTCGAAGCTTTTGGCTCTCCCACACAGTCGAGGGGGCGGCGATTCCCCGCAGGGATCCTAATGGATAGTTTAGCGATTCGACCATTTGTCAAACGCAGTTACATTCGAACTCCGTTACCCTGATTCCGCGAATAGTTAAGCCGCTCGAAGCTCGTTGAACTCTAATGGAATAATTTTCCTGCTGCTCTACCATTGTACTAACCTGCATTTTTTAGGGCTGCTGAATGAGCCAGAAAGAACTAACGTTCTGGCCGCCATTATATCACTGCGACTGCTCTTCCGTTCCCCCACCCTCGGCTGTGATCCGCTTGCCCACTTAATGGGGTGATTTTTATATCGCCTGGAAAGTTTTCGCCGAGGGTGGAGAATTCGGGGACTCGAGAATCGAGCGGATGTCGACGCCGCGAGTATACCGCAAAATAAATGTCAGGATAGGCGACTACGAGGGGAAGGAAATGAGAGTTTCTCAAGGGCGGAAGAAAAAAAAATTAATTGAGATTTTCAAAAATGTCCAAAAAGTTCTTTGGATCTTATTGTTCTCCGAAAGAAATCGTCTCCAGCGCCGCCTAGCGTCACGGTCTTCATTCAAGTTGATGCCCAGGTCGCAAGACGGAGCTTTCGCACCACAACCGGCTAGAGGAATATTTATCAACTTGACTGCACTGTAATAAAGTAATTTACTGTTTCTGCACGGTACACGAAACCCAGGGTGGCTCTAGACGCGGACTCGGGTCTCCCCGGCGCGTTGTGGATATAAGCTGACGTTTATTTTCATAAAATGTTATCTCCCTCGCACCCTGCATCATCCCACACTGGCGTTTTACTAGCTCGTGAAAACTGTCTCATCTCAGCCCTTACTCTTCATATCCCCTTCTTCGCAGACCGACGACACAACATTCTGTTGTACATATTTTTTATTCACCACACAGTCTGCTGAGTGGAAAAAAAATCGAGCTTCCAAACTCGTGATGACCACCACTTTTTTCAGTCATCATGCAATACTGTCCAGTAGGAAAGTTCCAAGAGGATCATCTGACAAGGTAGAACTGGTGAAATAGGAGGAACTGGTGCATGGGATGAAACTGGTCGATTGGCTGTAAGACGCGATGAGAAATGTTAGTTAGTAGAATCGTCGAAGGAGTCGTTTTTTGAACGCTAGAATTTCGAGTCAAGCTACTTTTCATTCCATTCCCGTTTCCGTTTCTCGCTCTTCCTCTCTATCGGTGTCCTTCTCACCCTCTTTGATCCCGTATCTCTGGTTACTCTCTCACTCGATTATACGCTGCGTCGCTGGGCCGGTCTGCCGTCGCCCAACATTTATTACATCACGGAGGCAGCCACCCCTCCTCAGAATCCCAACCCCTATCTTATATCTCCTTCTCGCCCACGGTCCCACGGTATAACCTGATCCTACCGTCGGAGGCACTCTCTCCTCCGGTTTAGGAAGAGGGCGATGGGCTTCCGCTATCACATTGGACAGACATTCGCGATCCTCCATTCTTCAACTCGCTCCGGTTTCTTCCCTCACTCTTAAAAGGTCCTTGTCTACATCGTTACGTAGCTGAAAATTCAAGCGAAAAAAGTACAGAACTTTAGGGTGCAACTTTACCATTACGGAAGAGGGGGTGATGTCACCATTGTCTCATCAGATCACTCGAGTATAAACTACGGAAGCAACGCCACGTGACTATCCGGGGCATGTTAGCAAGGGATGAGACCGTCATGTAGGTCGTGAAGTTTAGTGACTTTTCCAACAGCCAGTGGAATCAATTGAGTGAGTATAACTCCTGGATTCCGGACTGAGAAGAGGGGCTCAAGTTTGCGAAGTGTTTTATCGGCTCGTTTCCACCTCTTCGTTGCTGTCTAATGAATGGCGGATAACATAATCGGTGGGATGAGTGCTCGTAATGATCCACGTTCCTGGAAACTGTGTCGGGCGCCTCCCAACCGGCGTGCTGCAGGATAGTAATTCCCGGGAGCAGCCAGTGCAGATCTTTTCAACCCTTTATTTCCGTCTATTTGCCACTTTTTATCACAATCTCCTTTTACTTCATCTTGCTGGGCAGGTGGCTTTATGCCATCTCGGTTCACTCGGAGGTTGGCATCAAGAACCCTGGAACTGTTATCTACGAGGATGCAATGTGCGATGTGTTACAGTTCACAGTATCGAAAAATATGCTTCAAAATTGCAACTTTCATCTTGGGCAGCTCCGACATAATGTCGACGTTAAACGAGAGTGCCTATATCCAGAGATCAAGTACTTAATGTCGGGTTATTAGCGATCGTAACGCGGAAGCGTTTATCCCGCAATAAGTAACGAATTAACTCCATCAGCTTGCTCCGTGTGATCTTCAGGGTCTCGAGGTCGCAGACTGGCGTGATAACCGGTACCGGACATTTCGCTCCTTCAAGTGGCTGATCGCGTTCATAGACTGTGAAGAGCGAGAGGGTCAGACATGTCAAGGTATTTATTCAAAAAACCGTGTTCCAATTTCGTATTCGATGATTTTCAAACAATCTTGCAGCTCAGAGGACGCTTTTCGCGGTTGGTTAATCGGGAACGCGAGGCAGACACTCAAACACGTAGCTAACGCTTTGGGGTGTCGGTTGGAATGAGGAGTAAGAAGGGTGAAGCGGGCACAAGGACGCAGATAGGCGCGGTCCTATTGATCAACGAGGCAGGTATCAGAGTGGGCTCGTTTTATTAGGGACTGTGAAACGTGAACGAATTTACGGGACATTGAGGAGCTGGAGAAAGTGTAATCCTCCCGTTGCAACGAAGAGTCCAAAGTCAGCGGATAGGCTGCGAAAAATCGGGACGATTTTGTATGAGCGAAAACTTTGTCAGTCCAATAGTTTTTTAATTGGAGACCGTCGAAGCTGGACCGATCACAGAGTAACGGTCGCTTTGCTGCAGGACGCCACCGCGAGTGGCGCTGTTGCCTCTCGATCTTCGACTCGGTTTATTTTGAAAACTATTAGACCTACGAAAATTTGGATCAAACGGAATCGTCGTATTTTTTCACGGATAATATGGACGTGAAATGAGTATCAAGCCTTTCATCACACCCTGTATATGAAAGCAAAAAGCTCAGAGTGAAGGAGTCAGCAGCAACCAGCGGCGAAGGCACCGCCTCTACTCTCGCCTTCGGTTTCGCCCTCCGTCGCCTCTTGCCCGCCACTTAATTGATCCTCGGATAAGACACGTCCTTCTCCTCCGCTCGTAGTCTCTTTCTTGCTCGCTTTGTGTGCCGGCGGTGCTCCCTCTGGTTCTCATTTCTGATTTCTCGATTCTCTCCACTGGCGTATTTTCCGCGCGGATCGATGCCTGCCTGATTTATAGTCGGAAGCTGGGACAAAGTGCGGCTGGGAATCGTCGCGATGAAGAGTTGATGGAGTTCCAAGAAGATTATTAGATACGTCTGGAAGTTAACCCCGACATTTTCTTTTATATCAACGTTCGGATTATTTCCATTGTATCCAGCTTCATCTGATAGAGAAAACAGTTCTGCTGACCATCACAATTGCCAATACTCCTCCGGGTAGATGTGTGAGTCAGTGTGTGGGTGTGTACAAAGCTAACACCCGCGGATTTACCCTCCAACGAAACAATCATCCTCTCTATCAATTGAACCCAGCTCTCGAATCCAATGTGATTAATGGGTGACCCGATTCCAATAAATTGAACCATGTTATATGGATTTCCTTTTAACGTTCGCCGTTCCACCTACTCGATGAACAACTTAGATTTCGGTTTGAGAACAAGAAGAACAAGCTCATGCACGATAGAGCATCAGCTGTTCGTCATGACTTAATGAATCTTCGAATCTGGAATCTTCCGGAGATGTTCTGAACTCAAAGTGCTAGTGTCCGCTTCCATAGTTTCACGAGTAGATGTAGCTCTACCCCATACTTGGGATTGTTCAAATGTTTAATACAGAAGGGATTTGCAATGGATGGAACAGAATTGTTGAATCAGTTCTCAATATTTGATGTCATGTACAGTGTAGCTGAACGAACGGCTGCATACGAAGGATTACACAGTGCGGAGGAGTTATGCATGTGAAATATCGAGTTCAGTCAGTTATCCGGTAATATCTTCACCAGTACACGAGAGTATTGGATAATTTAGCGTATTTAGCCTCTGAAATTGCTCAATCTTGTGAAGACGGTTTACCGCACGATCTGCACGCCGAAGGCGTTTATCTCTGATCACTTCATGCCCTCTCAAATTGAGCACCAGGCCGTGACTAGCCTCCCTTACCAAATATTACGAAAATTATCTTACGCAAACTGAAACGAACAAATATGCAGAATTGAGCATTTCACAAATGATTTTGTATTTCAGGATTTTTCTTCTTTCTCGTTGTCGCAGTAGAACTAAAAATACATTTCTACGTTATTCTATAGCTGAGGTACCAATATCTTCGACAAAAAGCCTTTTGTACAGTCGATATCTTTTGGACAGAATGATCGAGTGCCCAATCTATAGAAAATCTGCTCAAACTATACGCTATGAATGAAAGAAATAGACGGAATAAAAAGGTATTATCAAGTGAATCCGAACAATCCCTCGCTTCGCCCATACAGAAAATGGATAAGCGTTTCTCGAAGAAGATCTTGTCTCCATTACCTCTAGCGTTCGTCTCGTGAATAGCAAAAAATACTGGCAGCTTCGTTTATATGATAATCGAGCAGCTCTATCCGCATCGCTTTTCAGATTCAGTATATCCAATTGCAGGTCCACATGTTCTTTTCTTTTTGCTTTCTTTTCTCAAATACGACCAGTCTGACTTTATACACCATTTCAGATTCTCGATATTCAATATCACGTCCAATTTGATCTAAAAATTAAAAGAATTGACAAAATGGCGCTTCTTGTGAAACGTGTATCAGTGAAGCTCAGGCTCAAGTCCAATTGTTCATCTCTGAAAGTCATGTTTTAGCACATTTTGAACGATAACTCTGGAACCACTGGTTCGATTCCGCTCAAATTTTGCATACTGACTTTTACTATTAGTAGTATTGGCCTGACCTACGATTTTCCAAGTCAGAACTAGAATTTGTCATTTACATTCGAAAGAGTTGTCTAAAAAGCGATTAAAGTATTAAAAAGACCATAATTTCTCAAGATATCACGAAGAAATGAGAGATTCTAGTTCAGATCCCCTACTACTGATGACAAGAGTCTGTATGAAGAATTTCAGACAAAACGGCGAAGTGGGTCTAAAGTTATGGCGCGAAACGTGAAGCCATTTGCAGACCGTAGTCACCATTTCAAGCTGCGATGTCTCTAACATTCCTAAACACAATTTGCGGTCAATTTCTCGAATCAAAGATGAAACTAGGACCTTTCTGTCCATACATTGATGCAATTTTTGAAAAAACTCCGAAATTGGGCCCAAAAGGACGGCGCAACCACACGTTGTGCACCGTAGCCTAGCTCCAAGCCCCTCCCATTCTCGACACATGAAATGAGCCACTCTGTATATACGACTATCAAACCACAATACAGGATAAGGGTAAGAGGAGAAAGAGGGTATGATAAAAAGCGACGACGCTGATCCCGGCTGTCCACGAGGGTCCATCGGGGTCCAGGATACAACCGGGACACAGACAGCCCACCAACGATTCAGTAATTGCTTAATTTATGTCTAGATGGCATCCGCGCGTGAGTATCAGAGTGTGTTCGGCAGATGCTGCCGGCGCATCAACCGCCGAATTAAACGGCGCACAAACGAGCTACTCTCTAAATCCAAATCAGCGGAAATTCCGCTATTACAATCAGTGAACAAAAATTTCACTGAGAATCAGCGAGTTTCGCTGAAGAAACAGCGAAAATCGCTCTACCGCGCTCGCAGCACTATCTTCCGCCGCGTCTGGTACTACAGCCCTACACAGCGCTGTCACATCACGTGTGGTTCCCATTTTCAAGCGTGTACGGTATTTTTCGCGATAACACGAAAGAGTAAAACGAAGAACACGGAATTTGCCACATCAAAGTGTGAGTGTTATTCATTCAATACGTGGTAAGTACATTTCGATACTTTCTAGCGTCCACACGCCAGTATGTTGTGTCATTGAGGCAAACATAACCTCTATCAATTACCGGCGTATGTTGTGTGTTCTGTGTTTGTAACCCAATTTATTAAAAATTATCTTTTTTCAAGCCATAAAAAAAAAATCCGGTGATGAACGGCCGCAGGACGACGAAAAGTATTCAATGCGAGAAGTCGAATGAGAGCTTCTAGCATTCGGCGTTTCGAGGGAAACAATTCTAATATTGAAATTAGGTGTTGTTTCCTCCCTGCATATCAACTTGACTAATATCATCCTTGACAATTATACTTCAGGCAAAGCTGCTCTACTATTGCAGAGGTTCATTGAACCGGGAAAGTTTTTTTATCGAAAAATAAACAAATATTTGTAAGTTTTTATAATATTGAAATAAATTACTGACCTGTTTGAACGATAAAATTAGGATTTTACACATTTTCCACCCCTTCCTTTCATCTGACAACGTGAGATTCATGAATGTGAAATTTTGAATTGTCCTAACAGCCGACTTTAAAGGTTGTTAATGAGGATTCATTTGGAGGTAGAAATACCCAAAAATAAATCTTAACTGATGATCATGTAGAGCTGGTTGTTTCGAATTGGGAAGTGTTGGCGAGATCACCGGTTCGAATGGTACGTTCACTGGTTGAATGAGTCAAATGAGTGAAGTATTGTTTCACTGATTCAAATAGTGAAACTTTCACTGAATGATTCAGTGATATAATTTTTCACTGAATCAAACAGCGATTAGTCGCTGATTCTCAGTGGTATACTTATAGCTATTTCAATCAGCGACTATTCGCTGACAATCAGCGAGATTTCGCTGATTCAGATTTAGAGAGTACGGGTATTTTACCGACATAGTCTAAAACAGTTTGAACAGTGTTAAGCCGCGGTTAGAACCCCTCCACAAATGAGTAGAACGAAATATGAAGAAAACCATGGGAACCAAATGAAATTTCAGACTGAGATGCACCATGATATCAAATTATCAAGAGAATTATTCACAGGGTGACCCGAGAAAACTAGATAATCTTGAAATGCAAATGAAATTTGAACGCATCGAACGATCTTGAAAACTTTAGTATTGATGAAAATAAAATCTCAAAGACGAATCGCGATTCTTTTTGCGTTTTGAAGGTGTAATGAAACTGAAATAGGAAGAAAATGACGATCGACCGATTGGTTGACACTCCGTTCCTTAACGAAGTCAATGAAGTGTGGTTCTTAGGACACTTCGCTTATTAAGCGAAGTCTGTGACCCTAATATGACTTCACAGCTACAGGAAAGAAATGAAGACATTAATCGTCTTCGTTTCGAGCGAGTGGCTTGCGGTCATCAACGGAGGTTGAACAGAGTCAAATGATATGCAGTGGCTACAACTGTTACTAATACAGACTCAATTGATGTATTATCACTCTATACTCACTCTCAGCTCTTCTTATTCTATTTTCTCTAAAAGTAATCTCGAATAAAGTAGCCGTGAATCTGAAGTAATAAGAAGCTGAAAAAGATGATTTTAGTTGTTTTTTTTTCTTAGTTTGAAGACAAAAGTCCCTAGATAATGGTGAAAATTCAACGAGCTGGACAGAAAGAGGTTTCTTATTTTTCATTCATTTGGAATCGAAACTCCGTAGATTACGCTGATAATTTCTTCTATCATTATAGCAGGAATTGACCGGAAGGAAACCAGAATCAAAATTATTTCCGTTTTTCTCCGTGCCTCATTTTGAAAATGAAAATCCCTAGACCTTAGTGAGAATTTCATTTCAGTCAGTAGAAAAAAATAACTATTCTCTATTCTAATTTGGAAATAAGAGTCCCTAGACTAACAGATCAAACCAAATTTCAATCATTCCTAGGGTTATCTCTGTTCAAATGTGAGAATAAAAATCCCTAGGTTATAGTGAAAAATAGAATAAGAATTCCTCTACGAGTCTGAAAATAAAAGTTCCTAGATTACTGTGAAAAAAGTTCCTATTTCTGCTGGAAGGATTAACTCTCTATTTCCATTTCTCTATTTCAATTTGCAAATAAAAGTCCCTAGACTAACAGATCAAACCAAATTTCAATCAATCCTAGGGTCTTCTCTGTTCAAATGTGGGTGAAAAATGAAATAGGAATTTCCTTACGAGTCTGAAAATAAAAGTTCCTAGATTGCTGTGAAAAAAATCCTATTTCTACTGGAAGGAACAACAAGAAAAGAAGCCCGAGACATGAGACATTTTTTTCTGACAATCATAAACCAATTAACGATCGAACAGTGAGCGCTAAATTAGTGAGGAACGTTGATGGGCTCGAACCATTGCTTATTATCAAAAAGGGCGATAAAAAGAGCATTAAACAATTAAGACGGTCAATGAATACAAACGAGGTGCTGCAGCGCAGTTCAGGCTTAAGGCTGAACCTTATTACGAACAAGTAGTGGGTAGGTATAAATAAATCAACCGAGGGTTGCGGGTATCAGTACACAGGAGATGAGAAACCAGCGTTTAAGGTAATCTTTCAAACTCCGCTCCTCGCAGTCTCCGATCTCCCTTATTCTGCGGCCCTGAAACCGGGCCCGAATTAATGCCTCAATTTATATGCACCGCATTGCGTTCGGTATACCAAGACTGATTCAATTTGATAACTACTTCATTTTATCGCGAACGTTCAGCCCGTTATCGCCCCATGTATCAACGCGCGATTTCAAATCGATTCTGAACAATTTATTATTCAACGTTCAGATTTAGGTACTGGGCACAAACAGTGGACTTTTCAAGTCACCATGAAGGCGTTTGGCCTTCAAGACTGTTTCAACCATCCTAAGTCATCGAGGAAACTAGTCAGCGTTTCAGCAGGTCTTGAAGAATTTGAATGTGGATAAGTTTCTTATTTTCAACGACTACCAGCTGACTTTACTACAGTTTCAATGACCTCCAAAACGATCTTCAACTATGATGTGGTTTAGATGATCTCAACACGTGTTTCACCAGTTTCGACAATTTCACGCTGCTTCGAACGTCTTGCATGTCATTCCACTAAAATGTGGAACACATTTGTTTCAACGAAATTAATCAAGTTTTTATACCATTTTCAGCATGACTTTCGATCTTCTACGGATTGATTTCACATCAGTTCCATCCATTTTCAAGTATTTCAACATGTCGAAGTTCGTTTTATCAAGTGTCCAAGTGATAGTCATCGACTTCCGGCTCGTTTTGGATTTTCAATCTTGTTCAGCTGGCTTGATATACTTCAAGTCAATTAAGCACATGATTCTGCAATTTTCATCAGCTCAAATTCCACGCATCGAGTGTCAAACTCCAATATATTTCGATATTAGCCTGACAATTAACAAGATTAGCATTTTTTTCAGTTATTTCAGGTACAGATACGATGACATCAATCATCGAAGTTAGGAGCTTGTGCCGTAACATTTCCTCTACTTTTTCTCCATTTCTATGATCAGAGTTTCTGTGACATAATTAACACAGGAGTATTGCTCTAACCGGTAATAAATTCCGGTTGAAATTTTAATTGGGTGATTGGCTCAGATGCCGTAGAAGGAAAGTGACAATTGGACAGGATTAAGTATACCTCAGCGTTTTACATTAGCAGAAAGTGATTAAGCTGCTTAACGAGCCGACCTGATCTGCAACCCCGTTAAGGCTGTGGTCGTTTCAATTACCGATCCGGATCACATCATCAGCCATCCGACCCCCACGATTTACAATCAAGAAACCTGCACCACACTTATCATACCAAAAACGTAAAGCGGAGTAGAAACAGCGAAAAAAGAAAGACTAGGAGAAATTATATCATATTATCTAGATCATTCTTCAAATTTATCTCATAATGATTCTTGTTTCTTGACGAAAGACACGTCTTTTCTGGTAATCTTGAAATGATCTACATGTAGATAATTCATCTCAATCATCTCATCTAGATAATTCAACTACATAATCTTATCTGGATTATTATTCAAATGTATATCATACAAATTCTTATGTCTTGACGAAACACACATCTTTTCTTGTAATCTTAGAATGATATAGATCTATATAATTCATCTGTATCATTTCATCAAGATAATCGAACTACATCATCTGATCTGGACTATTATTCACATTTATGTCACACAAACTCTTATGTCTTGATGAAACACACGTTTGTTTGGTCATCTTGAAATGATCTGAATCTAGATCAACTACATGATTCAACTACATCATCTTACCTGGATTATTATTCAAATTTATGTCATACAAATTCTTATGTCTTGACGAAACACACACATTTTCTTGTAATCTTAGAATGATCTAGATCTATATAATTCATCTGTATCATTTCATCTAGATAATTCAACTACATCATCTGATCTGGACTATTATTCAAATTTATGTCAGACAAACTCTTATGTCTTGATGAAACACGCGTTTGTATGGTTATCTCAAAATGATCTACATCTAGATAATTCATCTCAATCATCTCATCTAGATAATTAAGCTACATAATCTTATCTGGATTATTATTCAAATTTATGTTACACAAACTCTTATGTCTTGATGAACCACGCGTTTGTATGGTTATCTCAAAATGATCTACATCTAGATAATTCATCTCAATCATCTCATCTAGATAATTAAACTACATAATCTTATCTGGATTATTATACAAATTTATGTCACACAAACTCTTATGTCTTGATGAAACACGCGTTTGTATGGTTATCTCAAAATGATCTACATCTAGATAATTCATCTCAATCATCTCATCTAGATAATTCAACTACATAATCTTATCTGGATTATTATTCAAATGTATGTCATACAAATTCTTATGTCTTGACGGAACACACATCTTTTCTTGTAATCTTAGAATGATCTAGATCTATATAATTCATCTGTATCATTTCATCTAGATAATCGAACTACATCATCTGATCTGGACTATTATTCAAATTTATGTCACACAAACTCTTATGTCTTGATGAAACACACGTTTGTTTGGTCATCTTGAAATGATCTGCATCTAGATCTACATGATTCAACTAAATCATCTTACCTGGATTATTATTCAAATTTATGTCATACAAATTCTTATGTCTTGACGAAACACACACATTTTCGTGTAATCTTAGAATGATCTAGATTTATATAATTCATCTGTATCATTTCATCTAGATAATTCAACTACATCATCTGATCTGGACTATTATTCAAATTTATGTCAGACAAACTCTTATGTCTTGATGAAACACGCGTTTGTATGGTTATATCAAAATGATCTACATCTAGATAATTCATCTCAATCATCTCATCTAGATAATTAAGCTACATAATCTTATCTGGATTATTATTCAAATTTATGTTACACAAACTCTTATGTCTTGATGAACCACGCGTTTGTATGGTTATCTCAAAATGATCTACATCTAGATAATTCATCTCAATCATCTCATCTAGATAATTAAACTACATAATCTTATCTGGATTATTATTCAAATTTATGTCACACAAACTCTTATGTCTTGATGAAACACGCGTTTGTATGGTTATCTCAAAATGATCTACATCTAGATAATTCATCTCAATCATCTCATCTAGATAATTGAACTACATAATCTTATCTGGATTATTATTCAAATGTATGTCATACAAATTCTTATGTCTTGACGGAACACACATCTTTTCTTGTAATCTTAGAATGATCTGGATCTATATAATTCATCTGTATCATTTCATCTAGATAATTCAACTACATAATCTTATCTGGATTATTATTCAAATTTATGTCACACAAACTCTTATGTCTTGATGAAACACGCGTTTGCATGGTTATCTCGAAATGATCTACATCTAGATAATTCATCTCAATCATCTCATCTAGATAATTGAACTACATAATCTTATCTGGATTATTATTCAAATGTATGTCATACAAATTCTTATGTCTTGACGGAACACACATCTTTTCTTGTAATCTTAGAATGATCTGGATCTATATAATTCATCTGTATCATTTCATCTAGATAATTCAACTACATAATCTTATCTGGATTATTATTCAAATTTATGTCACACAAACTCTTATGTCTTGATGAAACACGCGTTTGCATGGTTATCTCGAAATGATCTACATCTAGATAATTCATCTCAATCATCTCATCTATATAATTAAACTACATAATCTTATCTGGATTATTATTCAAATTTATGTCACACAAACTCTTATGTCTTGATGAAACACGCGTTTGCATGGTCATCTCAAAATGATCTACATCTAGATAATTCATCTCAATCATCTCATCTAGATAATTAAACTACATAATCTTATCTGGATTATTATTCAAATTTATGTCACACAAACTCTTATGTCTTGATGAAACACGCGTTTGTATGGTTATCTCAAAATGATCTACATCTAGATAATTCATCTCAATCATCTCATCTAGATAATTAAACTACATAATCTTATCTGGATTATTATTCAAATTTATGTCACACAAACTCTTATGTCTTGATGAAACACACGTTTGTTTGGTCATCTTGAAATGATCTGCATCTAGATCTACATGATTCAACTACATCATCTTACCTGGATTATTATTCAAATTTATGTCATACAAATTCTTATGTCTTGACGAAACACGCGTTTGTATGGTTATCTCAAAATGATCTACATCTAGATAATTAATCTCAATCATCTCATCTAGATAATTAAACTACATAATCTTATCTGGATTATTATTCAAATTTATGTCACACAAACTCTTATGTCTTGATGAAACACGCGTTTGTATGGTTATCTCAAAATGATCTACATCTAGATAATTCATCTCAATCATCTCTTCTAGATAATTCAACTACATCATCTGATCTGGACTATTATTCAAATTTATCTCACACAAACTCTTATGTCTTGAGGAAACACACGTTTGTTTGGTCATCTTGCAATGATCTACATCTAGATCTACATAAGTCAACTACATTATCTTATCAGGATTATTATCCAAATTTATGTCATACAAATTCTTATGTCTTGACGAAACACACATCTTTTTTTGTAATCTTGGAATGGTCTAGATCTAGATAATTCATCTGTATCATTTCATCTAGATAATTCAACTACATCATCTGATCCGAACTATTATGCAAATTTATGTCACACAAGCTCTTATGTCTTGATGAAACACACATTTGTTTGGTCATCTTGAAATGATCTGCATCTAGATCTACATGATTCAACTACATCATCATACCTGGATTATTATTCAAATTTATGTCATACAAATTCTTATGTCTTGACGAAACACACATATTTTCTTGTACTCTTAGAATGATCTAGATCCTTATAATTCATCTGTATCATTTCATCTAGATAATTCAAGTACATCATCTTATCTGGATTATTATTCAAATTTATGTCAGACAAACTCTTATGTCTTGATGAAACACGCGTTTGTATGGTTATCTCAAAATGATCCACATCTAGATAATTCATCTCAATCATCTCATCTAGATAATTCAACTACATAATCTTATCTGGATTATTATTCAAATTTATGTGACACAAATTCTTATGTCTTGACGAAACACACATCTTTTTTTGTAATCTTGGAATGGTCTAGATCTAGATAATTCATCTGTATCATTTCATCTAGATAATTCAACTACATCATCTGATCTGGACTATTATTCAAATTTATGTCACACAAACTCTTATGTCTTGAGGAAACACACGTTTGTTTGGTCATCTTGCAATGATCTACATCTAGATCTACATAAGTCAACTACATTATCTTATCAGGATTATTATCCAAATTTATGTCATATAAATTCTTATGTCTTGACGAAACACACATCTTTTTTTGTAATCTTAGAATGATCTACATCTAGATAACTCATCTGTATCATTTCTTCTAGATAATTCAACTACATCATCTGATCTGGACTATTGATCAAATTTATGTCACACAAACTCTTATGTCTTGATGAAACACGCGTTTGTTTGGTCATCTCGAAATGATCTACATCTAGATAATTCATCTTCTCTTTCTCAAGTTTAAAGCCTGAGGTATTGGAGAGAGCGAATAGAGTCTGGAGGGTTGAGGAGAGATGTTTGGTAGTCGGTGTTGGATCTCCTTCAGCCACTTCACATTTCCTACCAAGGACGCCATTCCGCACTTAGCTAGATCATTATCTTGCTAATTAAATTACTTTTTCATCCCCTCGAAGCCCCCAACCCTGAAACTCAGTTTCTACCCACCGAGTCCCCGTCGCGTCTTCACCCTCGCGCGTTCTTCGCGTGCCTCGATGCACCCCGTTGTAACCCCGCCAACTACTCACGTATACCGCTTATACTGCTGTTTAAACTCTCGTCCCACATAAATGAAGAGCCGAGAGGTGACGGAGATCTTAGTTGTCCTTTGTTTTCTCTGTCTTGCCGCATTGACAGTTTTTCATATTTCGGAAAATTTATGATATCAGATCGAGCCTCTTTATTCTGAATAGAACTTTTTCTGTGTTTTTGATATTTTGAAAATCTGAAACTTTTCATTCGCTTGCTTAGCGGAGAGGAGCTCTTAATTCTTGGATTGTGCAGAAGGTACTTTAAAGAGGAGTTTCTGGTTGGGTTAGGCAGGAGGGTGCGTGGTATGAATTTTTGAATTTATGAATTTCCACGCGGTTCGTTCTGCAGCAATGCTGAAAAAGCTCTCCTTGACTTTTAACTTTAGCCATACTGACAAGCCCCATGGCCGCCCGCGCCGCGCCCTGCTGCAGGAAATGTTTTCCGCGTTATGAGATCCCATCCTTCCGTGTTGGCGCTCTGCAAATTAATATCACTCTCCACTTTGTTCGTCTCGCTTTATCTCGGCTTTCTCACTCTCACACCCAAGGCACGATTCAGACTCTCCGACACCGTCAGGAACAGTGTTTACCTCGCTCTGCCTTTTCTCTCTTTTTTTTTTCTGCGGAAACGTACAGTTAACTTCAGAAACGCGTTGGGGTTTATTAAAAGGTACGATTTGTTCTCTGCATCCTCGATGTGAGATAGAAAGATCGCAGTTTATGAAAAAGGTGAACGAAGGAATTATCATCTGAAGATGGATGAAAAATGAGATGATGGTCTAGATGAACGCTTAAGGTGGACAAAGATGACAATGAAAAAAGGGTAGATAAAATTTCGATCGGTTTATCCAGATCAAATATGACTCGATTATATACGGAATATTATCCTCATGAAATCGATCGAATATGAGATGATCTCGTTCAAGATAAATTGAAGAATTATCTATAATCATCTACAGCAAGATAAATTGAGGATAACAAGAGAAGTTTGCTTCTCATCTGAGTTGAATGAAAGACAGAGTCTCACGAGTTATTCAGATGAAGCACCCTAAACAAGATAAGATAATTCAAATATCTACCATCAACGTGTAGATTATTTGCTATAAATAATTGGAGAAAAATTGTTTCTTGTACTGGTCAAATGAAAAATGACATGAAATAGGTAGGATGAAACTGTTGAATCATCTAGATGAGATGATACAGATGAATTATCTTGATGTAGATCGTTTTAAGATGACCAAACAAATGTGTGTTTCATCAAGACATAAGAGTTTGTGTGACATAAATTTGAATAATAGTCCAGATCAGATGATGTAGTTGAATTATCTAGATGAAATGATACAGATGAATTGTCTAGATCTAGATCATTCTAAAATTACAAGAAAAGATGTGTGTTTCGTCAAGACATAAGAATTTGTATGACATAAATTTGAATAATGATCTAGATAAGATGATACAGATGAATTATCTAGATCTAGATCATTTCAAGATGACCAATAAGATGTTTGTTTCATCAAGACACAAGAATTTGTATGATATAAATTTGAATAATAATCTAGATAAGATGATGTAATTGAATTATCTAGATGAAATGATACAGATGAATTATCTAGATGTAGATAATTCCAAGATTACAAGAAAAGATGTATGTTTCGTCAAAACACAAGAATTATTATGAGATAAATTTAAAGAATGATCTAGATATGGTATAATTTAATTATCTAGATACAGATACTATGACAAAATTGGAAAAATAGTATTTCTCAGTCAAGAATAAATGAAATATGAAATCGTAATAGATAATCAGAATCATTATCTGGATAAGATATTACAGTTGAATCATGTAAATGTAAAGATAATTTAATAATAACGAGAAAAAACATATCATTTCCCAATCTTTCTTGTCCGCAAAATTGAATGTTGAAATAATTATCCAGATGATATGAGATAAATTGGTACTTATCGATCTTTGTAAGTTTACCACAGAGAACCAATCATAAATCGAATAACGGGTATGAGATAAATGAGCTGTTCAAAATCTTGGCTCGAGAGGAATTTCCTCCGTTAAAGTATCTCGCGAATACCACTTCATTATTGATGTCTAACTGCAGTAGCAGCGGGAGCAGCTGAAACTTCGTTTTCAGACCAACAGCCGGATTGCATGGATTCTTCCTTCTCTCTCGCACAGTTTATTCGAAGATTCGAAGAGGCGGAGATCCCTCAGATCAGACTTAGGATAGAGATGAAAAATCCTTAGATACAATTGAACGAAGAGAGAGGCCGCGTTGCTATGACTACGCTTCGAGCTTTCCTCCCTTACTCTTCCTGCCTAAACTCACCCTCTCTATGTCTCCTCGCTTTCCTCCTATCCTCCTATCCTCCTGCCCTTCCATCCTCCCCTCATTCCCTCGGGGGATCGACTCGCTGGAAGGGTCTGTTACACGGGGATGATAATTTGTTTCGGAGTCTCCCACTCGGCCCACACTCTCCATCGCCCTCTTCGACGCCACCAACCCCCGAGCGCTCGTTCCCAAACCCCCAGGCCCTCGGTATATGACTAAAGCATCGAAAGCCACCCCATAAAATTAATCGAGGATCCTCTAATTGGTTTTTATCGATACTATGCGGATTTTTATGCTTCATTCCACGTTCTTTTTTCTTCCCACTGCATTTTTATTATTACACTCTCTATCGGATGTAACTGGCAGCTTCGAAAGGGTTCGTGCGAATATTTGGTCAATGATGATCATCACACAAACAAACGACATTTTTTTCGAACACTGCTTAACGGTGAGTAAGCTATGCACAAAATTCCGGACGAGGTCTGAATTCCTCGAGTTGACTGAGCAGATTTTGAACAAAGGATATCAACCCTCCTCATTGACGTCCAACCACTCAATTCTCTACCTTGAAGTCGCACTCATTCGGTAAAGGGAACATGAAAATCGTCTTTATGGACTGAATGTTCTGCACCCTCGTCGACCTATTACGTGTGTAGATAGAGGGACGTCATGGTTTGTTGCATCGTCTGCACTCGATCTGTGTTTCAAATTCTTCTCCTAGCTGTGAGGATCGCAGTGGTGTCAGAAACGTTGATAAATTGATTGAATTTCTACGTCATTTTAGCATGCAGAAGAATGAAGACATTTTGCGGATGGTGGGGGATGGTAGGGTGGGAGGAAACATGTGCATAGCTCTAGATCAGGGAAACTGTGAAAATATTCGTCAACGATGTAGCGTATAGGTTGGCTTCCATCCTGAGCTGGAAATCGTTTGACTGCACTGTAGCCTCGTCAAAGTAACGGGTATTATTTATGGTAGGTACATATTACTTCGAAAGTTGTAAGGGCGCTCGACTGGCAACCTTGTAGAGGTAATTACGTGGCTACAGTACCGTGTTCGAAAGCTTTGATCATTTTTCCAATCGATATTGCTCCAGCGCTTTGACCGCTTACCTGAAACAGACAAAATGAAGAAAAAAAGAACGTTAATTCGGTAGCTCCAGGTACTTATACTCACAACTTTGAATAATTTCGTTAAATATTTTCTCTCTTTCTTTCGTTTATCTTCTACTTTGAGATTATTATAGCCTTTGACAGTGAGTCAAGATGAAAAAATAAACATTATTCATAAAAAGTCGCCATGTGTTGCCGCAACGTTGATACAATTTTGCTAATTCGCAATTTTATGTGCTGTGCATTATGAGGTTCAAAGTTTGTTTTATGCTCTTTGGCCTAGTTGGACCAGCGAAGAATCTGGAAGCTTGTGAATAAACCTTTCGCTGGCCAGATACCGGGAATGAATTCGTGCCTCGCGACCAAGTCGCAAAAAGTTAACCGCTGAGCATTCGCGACATGGTTTGCAAGTCGGGAGATAACTCTGTGAGCTAGCTTTGAAACCCAGTTGAAAGAGGACTCGGGCGGTACGTGGTGTGGACACTTACATACATATACACACTCTCAGCTGTACGTTTTGTCTCGAATGCCTAGTTATTTTAATTGTCGGCAACGCCGCGCGGCACGGCTCACACAGCCCTCGGGCCCGCTCCGTATGTACCTCAAGATCAGCTCTCCGGTCTTTTACTACTCTTTTAATCCCAGTGCGTGATGCCGACGCGGACGCCGACGGCAGGGATGCCCTCACGTCCAGCGCGCTCTCTGACCGTAAGCGGATCAAACGGAGTGAAGAACGAACACGCTCTACCTGGAGCACTCCTTGTAACGCGAGGCTCAAGCGACCGCGAATGCCCGAAGGGGTGAAGGATCGCGCAAATGCGAATGTGCCAAGGCGGAATCTGCTCCTCTTTCTTACTAGATTCGTTATTTATCGACCTTTCAGGCTTTAGCCAAAACTAACCGATCGCATTCCCGATCCCGGGTACGTATAGCTCGCTAAAAACTGAGACGGTTTTGTTCAAGCCAGAACATCGAGGGATCGATAGTTTTCAAATTAGAACCGACCAAAGTTCGGCCAATTGAGGCGCGCCGAACGACCGTTACTTTTCAGACCCTCGCGCGATTGGTCGAACTTCGACTCGCTCCAGTTTGAATTCTATTGGACGTACGAGAATTTCGTAAAGGAAACTTCGACTTAATTTTTCGCGTTGAATAAGAGTATCGAGTCTCTATGGATTATGAACGGATAAAAAACTCACGTTACTTTTTCTCACTAGATTCGTTATTTATCGACCTTTCAGGCTTTAGCCAAAACTAACGTACGTATAGCTCTCTAAAAACTGAGACGGTTTTGTTCAAGCCAGAACATCGAGGGATCGATAGTTTTTAAATTAGAACCGACCAAAGTTCGGCCAATTGAGGCGCACCGAACGACCGTTACTTTTCAGACCCTCGCGCGATTGGTCGAACTTCGACTCGCTCCCGTTTGAAATCTATTGGGCGTACGAGAATTTCGTAAAGGAAATTTCGTCTCAATTTTTCGCCTTGAATAAGAGTATCGAGTCTCTATGGATTATGAACGGATAAAAAACTCACGTTACTTTTTCTTACTAGATTCATTATTTATCGACCTTTCAGGCTTTAGCCAAAACTAACCGATCGCATTCCCGATCCCGGGTACGTATAGCTCGCTAAAAACTGAGACGGTTTTGTTCAAGCCAGAACATCGAGGGATCGATAGTTTTCAAATTGGAACCGACCAAAGTTCGGCCAATTGAGGCGCACCGAACGACCGTTACTGTTCAGACCCTCGCGCGATTGGTCGAACTTCGACTCGCTCCCGTTTGAATTCTATTGGACGTACGAGAATTTCGTAAAGGAAACTTCGTCTCAATTTTTCGCATTGAATAAGAGTATCGAGTCTCTATGGATTATGAACGGATCAAAAACTCGTGTTGAATTCCGGGGGTAGAAAAATAGAAGAGAAACCGAAAAGATTCGGAGATATATGTCAACGTCGCCGTTTCATCCTGGGGTCATTTATATCGTTTCTAATCTAAAAGCATTTCGCCAAGAACAGACCAAAACAGAGCAGATTCCTTCTCGAAGGGGTGCAGGCTGGTCGAAAGGGGGGGGAATATTTTACGACAAGCGATATATCCAGAAGTTGGAAAGGCTAGAGCCCGTCGATGTTAAGTTATCATAACAAACCGCTTCGCCCACCATCCATTATATATTATTCAACACGCGTATATCTATGGAGTGAAATATCATTATAGGTCGATGGAAAAATAGCAGCGTCCGACCTCCGCTGGCAAGAAAATAGAAACTAGAATCCAAAGCCATCCATAACCGATGTCTCACTAACAATAGGATCGTCCAGAGTCGAGACCGTAAATCTATATCGGACGCTGCCACTTAATTCGCACTCATACAAGTTCGATAATAAATTTCATACGATAGTCGTCATCACCGTTAATTCGCCCTTCGTCATTTTATCGATCACGAACTAGTCTTTGACGTTTTTTTTCTCCACTTCATTCCGTTTCGTCCGTCTCCCTCCTCTAATCCTAAGCCTCTTCTATTTGTGCGAAGAAAACACTTAGTCCTGGCATAAGTTTTCCCGTTGGTTTATTGACCTGGCAAGCCCTGATTTATTGCCGGTTGACGGTGTAGCGAAAGAATCGATGAAGCCCTGATTCTGACGGGACAACTATTGCCCGAGAGATCAGGGGCTGCAGGAACAAACGTTGTTAGGAGGTAAGGGGCGGTAAGGGGGCGTAGGGTGAGATATGGCAGGCCGTGCAGGCGACATGTCGATACTCCGATACTCGCTCGCCGTTAAGTACAGTCGGGCAAGGGAATTAAATGTTTAACCGAGTACCCCTGCCTATACACACCTATTACCGGAGGGTTACCTCCGCGCCGTCGTATGCACAATTCACAATATACCTGCACGCGGTGTACTCCGGAGCGGAGACTGGGATACTCGTGACTTCAATTTGCCTCGTTTTATACGCTCTTTTTCCCCTTTAGCATCCAACGGCAGTAGACACGGCAGATAGAATCGAACAATATACTGGCTTGCAGTGAATTAGGGTTACATACGGTTCTCTCAAGGGGGCCAGTACAGCGTCATTCAACAAATTCTACATAGTCCAAAAATCATTAATATCTTATCCAAAGTTCGAGAAATGGACTTTTTTAGAACTCTTTGATTTATTCTTGAAGTAGCTCAATCGAATTGAAAAGATACTGAACTTTGACGAAAAAATGGAAACATTTTCTCAGCAATTTGATAACACCAACAGCAATAACAAATCTCAGGAAAAAAAAACAAAACAGTGGGATACAGTTCCGAGGGTTATTGCGTAATTGTTTCGCTCGAACATCACATCAGAAATCTAATCCGTTTGGAATTTGGTGACAATTGGAACAAGCGAGGAAGCGAAGGGGGGGGGGATCAACCCTCGCGTTTGGTTGGTGCATTTTGCACGGAACGTAATTTGATGGGTGCACACATGGAGAGAGAGGGAGGACGGTGGGTGGATTTGGAGGGGATGATTCGGTATTACGCAACCCGTACGTTCCGTTTAGTACGGGTGGCCTTCCACGGGTTTCGGATTTAGCATGGTAATTCAGGAGGACTAGTCGCACCAGCTGCCAACATTATTTTACGCTATCGAAAATTCCCGCCACGATTACCTAACCTAACCTGTGCTGCACCTGACGTGCCTGGATGCACCATGATCAGGGTTAATGAGGCAATTTTTTATCTCCCCCGAAAATAGTTTCCATCAAATTTCCTAATGCATTTACATCCTCCTACTCTCCCGCGCCCCTTCCTTTTTCTGCATTCAACACATGCAAGTCCATCGAACCGCAACTGCCTTCAGGAACATTTCTATCAGCCCACAAAGGACCTGGTCTTTGATACGAGATAACAATCATTTTCTAGGGGGGGGGGACCTCGAGGGTTGATTCTATAATACGCTAAGTAAAATATCCCACATATGTATAAGCCATCAATCTGCATCTAAGTGAATCGTATATGTATTTTGAGAACCTCTGGACTGTTTTGTGGGGATTTGGTTTGAAATTGGGGACTGAAGCTCGAGGAGGTGGGAGGTTAGCATGTACGTTGGATTGCATAACAACAACACCAGGAAACGGAGAGAGAGAGAGAGAATACATATATATCGAGTATACCTATGTACAGGTGAACGTATATATTGTTGTGTACATATGTACAGTGTGTATAGATACACCAATGCATAAGCTGAACACAGCAGAGCAGAGCAGTAAATCGATAAATGTTTCCTCCGTTGCGTCGTGTGCCATAGCTGTGTGCCACCCCCGCAAACCCTGTGGAGATCCCCCACCCCCGTGGATAGCAGCCTCTTCCCCACCCGATTCACATATATATATCCTGGGAAAACACACGCTCGTTTACGCTTCCTCTTCCGCCCCCCTCCCTCAACCTCTATCGCAAAAGCCAGTCAGTTTGGAAGCAATATCCCCTACCCTACCCCCTCCCCTCGTGGCTGTCACCATTTACGAGGTCCTCTCATCCTCTTTTGGTTTCTGCTTCTCCTCTGGGTACCCAAATTATACCAATTTGTCTCGTTTATTTTCAAACGGTTAAGCGCTAGTACGTACCCCCCCGCTCTCTTTCTCGTATGCTCACACGCACAAAGCACACGATCCTATCTATCCATTTGTTTATCTACATATACTTGTCATTTTCGTTGGGATGAGTGGAAGTTTGATGAAGTTTCTTGTGTCCTGAAGGGAAGGGCGAGGGTGGGAAGCATGAAGTTCCGCTTGAATGTGAATTCTATCAGTCGTGTTACAAGGTCTAATTATACAATTGAAATTGGACGATCGAATTGTTCTTCATTCCCTTATTATTATTATTTTTTTTTTAAACAAAATGTATAAATAAACGAATAAGTCAATGAGGTTTTCCTCAAACTATTCGACTAGTGGTGCAGCAAATAATTGGATTAAATTTATTATTGTTAGAATTTTTTTAAATTTATTCCGAAATCGTTTATATGTAATATCTTGATACGACGATATTGGAATAAAGGGATAAATTCCGGTTGTGAATTATTTTTTTCCCCCCAATTCCCTGAAACCATTCCGCTTTAAATCAGAATTTACTGCTTATCCTGTTGTTTTTCTGTTCTTTTTTTTCCAAATAAGAAAATATTTGAGTCAATTTTTCCTCTTATTCAACGACATTCAGTTCGTGGTGACTTTCTTCTTCTTTGTCGTCTTCTCATAACCCCCCTCGCCCCCCGTATTCCTTCGCTCTTTCTCATTCCATCAGACTGAGAAAGACGCGTCCGAATCCCCGATGTAATTCGATCTTGGATTATTTACCAATAGCCTATAAGCTCTCAATAAGTACGAAAGTAAATCGTCGCGGAGTGCAAAAAGACTCGGACAGCGGAGAGAGGATCGGATCTTTGAAGACTTGATCGGCGTGTACATCTTCTATACTTCCATCCCTCTCTGTTTCTCTTCTCATCAAAAGAGCGAACGAGAGAAATAAGATTGACGGTTTCCCCCCCTTGCCAAACCCTTCCTACACATAAATCGAGACGGGATTGATTGCTGGTTGAAATAATCCCTTCAGACTTCGATATAAGTCGAATCGCTAACGATCGACTTCGATCGGCTCTTTCTTAATTAGTCGTCAGATGAGATCGAAACGTTTTGTTAAAAACAGTATCTTGTCAAAAAAAATCTTCCCTGAGAGACTTCCGTTAAATTCATGCAGACTATAGTCGAGAACATTCCTGCAAAAGTTCAACCTGTCAAGTCACAATCCTGAAGACTATCATGCGTTCTCGAAAATGGACAACAAACTTCAAAAAGCTGTAACATCGATGGTAATTGGGTTAGAAGAGTGGTTAACTTCTCAAAATGGTCGTCAAAGACCACTTTAAAGTGTGTGAAAACGAGATAACATTGGGCCAAGCTTCCTGTCTGTGACATAATGTTGAAAATTCACCCCCTTGACCTTGTTGGCTACCACCAACAAACTGTCGAATTTTGGCCAAACCACAAAAATCTTCCCTAAGAGATTCATGCAGACTATAGTCAAGAATATTCCTGCCAAAGTTCAACCTGTCAAGTCACAATCCTGAAGACTATCATGCGTTCTCGAAAATGGACAACAAACTTCAAAAAGCTGTAACATCGATGGTAATTGGGTTAGAAGAGTGGTTAACTTCTCAAAATGGTCGTCAAAGACGACTTTAAAGTGTGTGAAAACGAGAGAACATTGGGCCAAGTTTCCTGTCTGTGACGTAATGTTGAAAATTCACCCCCTTGACCTGATGCTACCACCAAAAAATTGTCGAATTTTGGCGAGCGCCGTAAGGAAGATTGCCTTTTTGGCACGTATATTCCCCCCGGCTTTCGTTCACCCCGTTTTCGCAGAGGTAACTTTCCCGAAGGACGAACTAACTAACGGACTTCATAAATCCAGTAGAACGACGCGCTAATGAAGACGAATGTCCCTTCGCTGTCCGCGGCGCTACGGCCGCCATGTCACGTATAACCTGCATCATTCTCATCCACAAAATCCCATCAAGAGCCACAATTAACTGGTCACAACGATCGATAATAAATTTTTCGACGATTTATTTATCCATTCGTTACGATACGGTATTGTTCGTTTTATACGGAATATCCTCAGTTGTTTGAGAGATAGAAGCTTTTAATTTTCAGAGAGAGAATGGCTTGTATTCTATGTCGGGCTTTTGCCAAAGCGATTTTTTCTCCGTCTGCAGAGCTGGGATAAAGAACCGGAAGGTAAGAGAAAATATTGGCGGATCGAATTTAAGCCGCAGTTTTACGTCGCGCAGAGGCATTTATGGTCCGTGAAGGATAAGTTCCAATTAGAGAAAATCCGGGATCCACTTCTCTTTCATTCTTTACTCTTTCTCGTTGCCATAAATATGAAAGGTGTATCTTTTTTTATTATCCTTGATACGTATTCGCGAGCTTATAAGCTCATACTCTGATCTATAGGTGTGGTGAATGGACAGCAACAGGTTATAAAACTGTGTATTATTCATGATAGAAGACAATAAACAAAGTAACGAAATAAATTTTCTATCAATAAAAAAGTCACTTCAGATTTTTCTTTTAGTCAATATTTCAGAAATATCACGAACGAACTTTGAACCTTCAAAATCTTCGTAAGACTTCACAGGGACTTCAGAGATTTTTCAAAGATTCAAAGGACTTGAATTTCGTGAGACTTATATGAGGACTTTGAAAGAATGGACAACATTTTCGGAAAACAAGAAGAATTATTCTACAAAACTTTGTGAGACTTTCTTGAGTTTATAAAAAATTTTCCCATCAGATTCCACGAGACTCTATTGAACTTCTTGATCTTCAGAGATTTGAAGACATCGAAAGACTTCATCAAGCTTCATAGCGTTTCAGGAGACTTTGTAGAACTTGATGAGACCTAATTGGACTTCCTTTAACTTCAGGTTTCTTGAACTCCGAAATCTACCATAGGACTTCAATCGACTTGAGTAGAGATTCCAGAAGGAATCAAGGACTTCAAGAAATTCGATGGGTTTCAAATACTCCAGAGGACGTCACAGATTCTTAATGACTTCGTTCAAGATCTCATAAGATTTCGCTAAACTTCACAAGACTTCAAGCGACTTCGTGCGACTGTTGGAGTAATCTTCATAGTAAATCAAGACTGAATATCCCCTTAGAATTTCCATTTTCATTGAGATATTTCTGAACGCATTCAGGGTAAACTTTGAGCTGTCTCTATTGTACAATAGTACTACGTAGTACGTTTTTGTTTCTGTTCTGTATAATATGAATGAAAGTGTTAATTTCTCTGATATAACGTTATTATAACACCGAAGCATTTGCGGTGTAGCCTACCAAGAGAGGGGGGATAGGGTCGAGATGAGGGGGCGGCTGTTTCACCGCTGACTAATTAGTATATGACGAAGTAATTAGCCGGATGAATAGCGACGCGTTACGGTCTTCCTGCTTTCGTACACCTTCGTACACATACCTTCCTGTACCTTCCTGTACCTTCCTGATTTCCTGATTTCCTTACTTCTCTCTCAACTTCCTCCGAATCCCCCCTCAGTGCTTCGGCGTTGATTGCCTCCTCTCTACTCATTCACCTCCTTCACACCAAACCCAGCCTTTGCGACTTACCTTCAATTCCTCAAACTCCTCTTTGCGATAATCGACTCAGGCGTAATTTACTCATAACTGTACAGTCAAACCTCCGAATAGGGCCGCGCGAAAATGGCGAGGGGGGGACAGGAACAAAACGCTCGTGAACACAAGTGCAGTGGGGGAAGCGCTCGAGCAAGGATTAGAGAAAAGCGGCCCTATTCGGAGGTTTTACTTGACTTGACGATAGGGAAGATTGAATAATTCGGGAAAGAATTCGTAGAATTGAAAACGTAGGTAGAAAGTGAAAAAGAAAATTAAGGAAACACCATTTAATCAGCAGTTTTCTTAATTTGTTTCCGAATTTTGGAAAATCGTACAGTATACCGACGATGATCCAAATCTCTGTACCTCTGGTTATTCTATTTTCATTTTACAACTATGCTAGAACCTCGGTAATATACATATACACAGCTATAGTGCCTCCTCGTCACGAAAGATCCCTGCGGCTATAGGCTCTATTTTTCTTTTCGAACAACCGGAAGTCGGCCACCGACTTCCGGATGACTAAGACGAGAAAAAAACTTTGTAAGTTAATCCCCAGACGAGTTAGACCCTTCCATCTTTCCACTTCGTCCCAGATGTCAGGTTAAAAGATTTGATTTTATTTGAAGAAAATTGAAAGAATGATCAAATATTTAGAGCAATAAATTTATCGCGCTCGTTGATTTCCCTCTTTGGTCGTTTTTATTGGGCAGTTCTACACCCAACGAATTTCAAATCTGTTTCCAGGGGGTTAATTACCTTTCTCTGTTTGTCAAATAACCATTAATTATCAGTCAACGACTCTGGGAAAAATTGTTCAGCCTATGCAGTGATTCGACTGTACCGGTGAAACCC
Source organism: Euura lappo (assembly GCA_018257835.1). Classification (NCBI taxonomy): domain Eukaryota; kingdom Metazoa; phylum Arthropoda; class Insecta; order Hymenoptera; family Tenthredinidae; genus Euura; species Euura lappo. The sequence goes on along the minus strand of JAEUYN010000120.1, from coordinate 206,523 downwards.
GATGGTGCTCGTCGACATGCTGCACCACTGCACCGCTGGTGCCAGACATATCCCAGCTGTTTTATTGCCCAATTGAGTTTCAAGTTAACAGGTCAACCTATGGTTACTGTGATAGTCTGGCTCCAAATGTTTGCCCTTTAATCATCAAACGTTATCCAAAAAAAGTTATTTTCTTGCTCTCTTATCAGAAGATCAGTATATGACGATCCCAGATCTTCAAAACTGTGATAAATCGTTTGAAGAAGAATGAAAAGCCTAGCAGTTGCTAAACGATGGAGAAAAAAAAGTTTAAAGAGAGTTTCAGTTAGCAGTAGCAGAAACCTCTTCGAGCGGTTAATTACATCGAATGACCTCGTAGATCAGATTTCCAGACACCAAATGCTTATGCTTAATATGATCTCAGAGACTTCACAGATTTCAGAAATATTCGAATAGCTCAAATTGATTTGACGATGCTTCTTGGGATTTTATCGAAAATTTCACAAGACTTCATGTGAGCTGAAGAAGATTCATGAGACTTGATTAAACTTCACGAAACTTGGTGAAAATTTCAACATGGCTTCAATTCGTGAGACTTAATGGAACTTAAGGAGATTTTATGAGACTTCGTGAGATATCATGAAGGTCGGAGGCTTCGCAGGGTTCAACGGAACTTTATAAGATGTCAGGTGACTTCATGAAGCTTCATGGGACTTGACGAGTTTTCATGATAACAAATTCAGAATGATGTCACATGAGACATTGCGAATGAGGCAATTATGTGACATCCTGGGCTTCACCTCTTTCTATACCCAAGTCCTGAGGGGGTTGGAACGTTCGGAATCACTCCATTTTAATTCCCTTAATGAATACTTGTTACGAAACGATCTCAGGCCCGTGGTAGAATCGATGTACCGACTACTTCCTTGTTGAAAATCGCGAACCACGTTGTTTATCCCCCTTTCGCAAAGGCAGCAGCAGGGAGAGAATCGCTGTCAAGTCCCTTTCCCTTGGTCACGTCCCTCGGGGGTTAGAAGGAATGGGGTTTTGATCCACCACGTGGCTTTCAAATTACGCAACATCCCCGGCTCAACCGAACCAGCTAGAGCAGACCGACCGAGCTCGAAACAAAGACCGGGGAATGAGAAATGGAATGAGGGAAAAGTGAAAAATAAAGCGACAATCGCTGCGTCGCCGCCCTCGCGTTTGACGTGAAAAGCTTGCGAAAGGATCCAAGGCGACGTTAAGAAGTTGAAGTGAAACAAACGCGAACGTTTCCGGACTCGTTACGAGAATTTTCTCTTTTTTTTCGTCATTTTATGAGTTACTTTGTAGTTAAAGACCTCAAGGACCAAAATTCTCGTTTGACTCGAATCAAGCAGAAAACTTGATCCTCTAAACCGGAAAATAGCAGAACTGGAAACTGGAGACAAATGCCTGAAACACTTCTACGAAGGGATCAGGACAAAACATTTCAGCGGAATTAAAAGCACTATTATGAAGACGCCAGGAATCTGGAGAAAACTAAAGCCTCTCCTAAATGGCAACATTGCAAGGACGTAACCCTACTGAAAAACTCTTTATGATAAAAGTGGTAAAAAAGTACATGATAAATCATATGATAAATCACAGTGCGTTATGACCGAAATCACATTATGATTTATCACATGAATTATTATGTATTTTATTATGTGATTCTTTAAATGGTCCGTAGATTTGTGTAAAAAACATACTTAATTTTGTAATTCATCATATGATTTTTCATATGATGATATTTCATGATGGAAAAAGAAAAAAAAAAAAAAAACCTGGACTGGGATCGAACCGACCACCGTCGGATTCGGAACCAGACACGCTACCGTATGAGCTACGCCACTCGATACAATGCTTGTGCAGTTTTAGACTCATGAATCTCAATCATTTCAAAGGAACTTTGGAAGTAACGTAATGATATCAAAGCTTATGAACCATAGACTGCGACTGCTTGACATCGAGCGGCGTAGCTCATACGGTAGCGTGTCTGCTTCCGAATCCGACGGTGGTCGGTTCGATCCCAGTCCAGGTTTTTTTTTTTTCTTTTTCCATCATGAAATATCATCATATGAAAAATCATATGATGAATTACAAAATTAAGTATGTTTTTTACACAAATCTACGGACCATTTAAAGAATCACATAATAAAATACATAATAATTGATGTGATAAATCATAATGTGATTTCGGTCATAACGCATTGTGATTTATCATATGATTTATCATGTACTTTTTTACCACTTTTATCATAAAGAGTTTTTCAGTAGGGAACACCTCCTCGAGAACAAGGCGCCAGGACAGTTTGCTGATAAAAAAAAATGTCATTCAGAAGCTTCACACCTTGAAAAGGTGGGACTCACACCCTTCCAAATATGTTCTTTTGGTTTTGGATACTTTGTTCGAACTTTTTAGTGTCATTGGTTGAAAATTCCTACAAAAAACTGTGAGAAGAGGGTCACCAAAATGCTGTAAGTCGTCTGTCGTGTTCATGGTGATCCAGAATTTCGATACAAAAGGATGAGGAGGATCACCAAAAAAGTTGATGCTCTGTTTTGATAGATGAATACTCTGATTCCCATCCCATCCTCCCCTTTTCTATCGAGATTTCCACCACCAAGTTCTATTGCTCGACCAGAAATAGCAGAAGATGTAATACTTCATATCGCAGGGAAAGGTTCTTTGTACTGCAAGGAGCCTGAAGGACCCGAGGAGGTGCCGCGAGGGCTACGGGGATTATCCGTTTTCCAGGGGATAAAACGTCCCTAGAAACAACACAAAGATCGTGAATTCAGTCGCGGCATGCGTGTGCCACGTGTCTATTGATTCTCGGTCTTCGCTGCACACCGGGGTTCCGGTCTAAGGGCTGGTTCGGCTAGAGTGTGGACGTGGCACGCACATCTACATAGCCGAGGGAGTGCGTGAAGGGATGGAATAAGAGACGTTGGTGATCGAGGAAGAGGAAAGGCCCACTCTTGGGAGGATAACTATTTGCCTAATTGGAAGTCACGGCGATGGAATCCTCCCCTAGTTTGTCATCCGAGTAGGAATTTTGGTGTCGGAAAGCGAGATGAGACGATACGACTTCGCTAAGGTTTGATCAAACCGATTGGAACGCTCCTTCCCTCGACCGCTGTGAGAGTGCTGATAGCATAAAAGGCGCTACCTTTGTGTGATACTAAAAACCAAAACTGGCTTCATTGGTATACAGTGGGTCGATATTAGCGATCAGGAACCGTGTCGTACCCCGAGTACTGTGATAATGATAACAATATTAATAACGATCATATTAACGATGGAAGCTATCCGGAATGAGCTTCGGCCCCGTCACTCATAGCAGGGCAGGGCAGGGCAGGGGCTGGAAATATCATCCTTTACCAACCCTCAGAACCCCTGCACCCACTTCCTAAGGCATCTATCCGGGAGATACGAGGGTGTACGTCACCCTCCATTTCGGGATTATACAATGTGGTGCGAGTTTAATGTGTTCGGGATAAGGGTTTGAATTTTTCGAGACCTGTCATACGCGGTTTATTTGTTTCTGGATCGAATAGGTATTTCAGAACCATCATCTGTAGGAGAAGAACCACATATTACACATAACGTTGCACCAAGACGTATGAGATGCTTGGTGCAATTGTTGTTGAAGAGACCAAAGGTGCGTCAAATTCGATGAAAAAAATGGACCAAGAACTGAATAACTGGACAATTTCCGGTCACCTTATTGGTCACAAGCTGAGGGTTGACGCCGGGGGGTTCGGTGCTGCGACATTTAATTATTTTCACCCTCCACGTTTCCAATATCAGAGAGAGAGAGCAGCACAAGCGACGGCCGGTCAAGTATTGCCTCTGATTCGTAACCGCGGGCGAAACTTCCAGGAAAATAGTTTCTGTTAATACAAAGCTTTGTCATTTCGAACAGGACTGTCGAGGTCAAATGCGAAGTGAACGAAAACTTTTTTGGTTTCTCTGACGACGCAAATGATTCGATATTGGAATCGTCTAAGGCTGAACCAGACCCTCGATGAACATTAAGCCCCAACGTAAACACTCAAGCGAAACCAACCACCCGTAGGATGTTGAATATGATGGAATGGGTTCTTGCCCTAACGTGGGTACCGAGGACGCTAATACCGCTTGAGAAATGTGGGCTATAATGTATTACCATACTGTCTTCCTCTTCCCTCCTCCCTCCGAAAATCCCTTCGGTATCTCGCGTCTGTTAACCAACACGACATTGAACATGAAGCGAAAATTGTATTGGCTATTGATTTTCAGCATCAGATAACACGGAGGTACCCCAAAGCACAAATTTGTAGAACTGGTATTTGATTTTCATTTTCATTTTCATTTTCATTCATACGCATGTGTGCTTGAGTGGGAGTTTGGTATACGTCAGGCGTGATTTTATACGCCAAGAGATTTATCATCCGTTCGTATCATCGTGAGGGTTGGGGTTTGTTAGGTACGTAGACACGCGAGCGAGAAAACGTTAACGTTAACGTTCAACGTTAAAAGGGATGGTGGTGTGGCTCCCTGAACTCGGTGGGGCGGTTTCGTATATTCATTACTTTTCATTTACGAGTCCCTGTCAGCACGCGCGCCTCTGGTAAAGTGTAAAAGTGCCGAAGCGCAGTCACGTGATTCATGCACGGTAATACTGAGCACATGGAATACATTTTCATACATGTATCAAACATGGCTGGAACACTAGAAGAAATTTCACTTTTTCCACAGAAATCAATGAATGAAAATTTCTAGTAAATAGATTTTTCAAACCGTTTGTTCCAACCCACAGAGCACTTTGAATATTGGTCCGTCTTTGGTAATAATTGCGCGAACATGATAGCCAGTATTTCCGAAATAATAATCTAAAAATAGGGTCAGAATATTGTGATGAAATTATCACCACAATATTATGGTAATAATATTGATGCAATATTGAACCAGGAATATTGCCACGATATCAAGATACGAATATCCTTACATGTTCGTAGGAGGAGTACATCCCTGTCATTAAGATGATGATATTTCCGTAACTTCAAGATTACAATATTACAATAATGATTGAATTGGAATGAAGCTATTGATTCAATTCTATTGAGATTACAATGTTGTCACAATATTGGAATATGGACATGGTGAGAACTCTTAAGTAGCATTAATGCCGAAATTCTCCAACCACAATATTGGATTAATTTTCAGATTCTAATATTGCCACAAGATATTGGTTCAATTCTATTGAGATTACAATATTGCCACGATATTGGCATGTGAACATGGTTGGAACGCTTAGTTAGCATCAATGCCGGAATTCTCCAACCACAATATTCCCAAACTATTGAGATATGGCCAACAGATTTTCACAATATTGTGGACATGGCATGTATTTTCACACAACATTCACAATATTGGAATATCTTCTATTACCATTCCAGATATCCCAATTCCAATACTTCATAACATATAATATAAGATAACTCTCCAATATTTCTGCAATACTGCGAACATCCCCTGGCAACATCGAAGCAATCTTGTTGCAAAAATTCGAGCCATGTGTAAAATTTTCATCAAGCTACCAAGATGTGATGTCATATTCACGGAATTGGGTAAGAAAAAGTTTTTAGCAATATTTCAACCAATATTGGTTCAATGGCGGTGAATACGTACACCGGTAAAGTGAACTGGAAATGTAATTCGAGTAACGGGCTGTGAGGAATATGCATATTCAGAGCAAACGGAAAAAAGAGTGTAATTACCCGGCGTGTGGTTAAAATGGTTATTTGGTTACGTTAATATTTGAATTGGTTTACGTTATTGGTAAGCCGATCATCCGAGGTAACGTTAATTCGACCATCCGCCGAAACCGAATTGAAATTATGTCGTTCGATTAATAATATCGAACATGTACATGTATTTGTGTCGGAAAATCACTCCGGTTCCCCGAATCCAATAATCAAGTTACAATTTCGACCGTTGAACCAGATAATACAAAATTTATCACAGATTCATTTTTATTTCTTATTTGAAAATTGTTTTATCTCATCTCGGGAATTCGATGAAGCGAGTATTGGCAACTTTCCACCCTTTTTCGTCAAGTCGTTTGACCGATATGATGGAAATTAGGCCGGTTCACCTGCTCACCTATAGTGTGGGGTTGTTTCAATGCTTGTGCATGTGCTTTTATTCAATACTTGACAACCTAGCGGCAACGTCGTTCACGATCACAGCGATTTTCCATCCCATTTACCGTCAAACGCCTATAAATATCAGCCCATAAGCCGTGGTCATATTGCTCCCATTATCTCCAATCAGGTCTGTGTAGGTACTGTGGGGCTCAAAGTGCCGAAGCACAATCGTACGATAATATAAATCGAAGAGTGGTTAATCACTCGTTGAATCTCTTGTCAATCTTACGAAATTCTTTGTTGTCTTTCAAACATCGCGAAATCAATCAAAATATTGTGATATCTTTTCAAGTTCTTCAAAATCCTCAGAATTTTCTTGAAATATCTCGAAATCCTGCGAAGTTTTTTGTTGAAATATTTATTGAATCAACTTCTAGTTTTACAGATATCTTCTTTGATATATTATGAACAATTCCACTTGAGCTTTTTTGTATCTGTTCACTGAATCCAGGTGAATTACTTTCATATTTGTGAAAAAACAACCAAAAAACGCCAAAAAAAAGTTCCTTTCTGGGGGAAATTATTGTTTCAAACTTCATTTTCGATAACTCTTGTCACTGTACAACAAATCATTTACGTGAATCTACTCTCCTTTCTATTCTGATATTGAAGAATAATGGAGATTGGTGTAACTCAAGTTCTTCATCGCCAGTACCAATTCCAGCAATGCATCGCATCGAATTTTCAGCTTACATGGATTACACACTGTGGTTTTGTTCCTAGTTTTGAATGTGAAAAATTGTGAGAAAACGCTGACATCAGTACAATATCAATTATAGAAAATAGTTTTTAACCCGAACTACATCCTTAATGCAATCACACGAACGTGTGACGAGTAGGGTAATCTGTGCCAACGTGTGTGTAGGAGTTATATTTTAGCGTCGCATCTGAATAAATATTAGCACCGTAATTAGCCTTCATTAGCCACCGTGGTTAATTAAAATGTGAAATTACCCGACCGTTTGTAATGCCCGTCGAATGAGCGAGAGCCTCCCCTCTGTAAAGTGCAGCCGCGTGCAATCGCGCGTTCATATCAGCTCTGCTCGCGATACGCAGCACCACCATCCCCCCTGGAACAACCCCAGCAGCATCCGGCGTATCATCGTTAATGTGAAACAACAAACAACATTGTCACTAAATTCCCAGGTATAAGAGAACCGAACCTGAAGGAAGTGAGGTGAAACTTATCCTAGAGCCAAGGTGAAGACGCTCGCGATCTGCCAATTAAAGTTCTATCCACCTCTGCGGGAGAGTCGTAACCTTTTACGGTTAAAAGATCCTACAACATTCCTCGCTAACAATGGTTTGAAAAAATCAAACCAGCCACTACCACGCTGACTGAGATAAAGGGTAAAAAAGTAGGAGCCTTAGCCACAGGTAGCATGAGCAACATACAATTCCGCGGATACAGGAGGGTTGCATGGATCTATCCGGACTCCATACATCATCGAGGCTAGACCGAAGAAAGGATCTCCGATAGCGAACAAGCTTTTACTCCGGTCTCTTGTTTTTCACAACAATTCCCTCGCCGTTTGTGAGTTCGAGAGATGAGATCATCCTTTAGTTTCAAATGTGGCAAACTGATACAATTACCGCGCTCACGTTGCGGTCTAGCGAAGCCACGAAGAGCCGAGGATAGTGAGAGACTGAAAAAATGCGAAGTGGTAGAGTTTCACGCGTACCAATAAAGTCGGGTGTTATAGCCGCAGAATCGCTGCTGATTGCAACATCGAAGAGAGTGTCACGTACAGAGCAGCATACATGTGGACCAGGATCTTGGACCGGGGGGTGAGAACCCGAGCGTCACCTACAGCGACCGCAAGGGTGAATACAATGATGAAATCTCCTTGAAATTTGACTGAACATGTCTGAACTGGGATTGTACAGATTCCAATATCGGACAATGTGTGGGTGGTGTCCATCATCCGAAAAAAATGCCAATGTGATTGTTGGAGTGGCTCTCTCATTCTGAATATTGCACAGGCATCACACAATGTAGCATTTCTACAAAGTTGTAGATACCTTGATTTTTGACAGAACAAACGATATGCTGCATGGTATCGCTTCAAGGATCAGCATATAATTCGTCCAGCACATGACAGCCAATATTTTCATTCCAATTCAGTATGTCACAGAATTTTTTTCATCCACGGAAATCTGTAAAGCATTCATGCATCGTCTAAACTTCACATCGTGCAGTAGTGAAGGGTCGAAGGGTATGACTGGATCGCCGGAGGATATGAAAAAGTATGAAATTGAACCAATAAAATAGAAAAAAAACGCGGATATGAATCATTGATGAAATCGTCCGCGTGACAAGCGGCTACCCTTTGCCCCCGGTGTTCAAATACGAGTATGTAAAGGGAGGCTGTCACTCTTGTAGATATCAGGGATTCCGTTCCCGGGTATGTGGATCAATGAGATATATGTTTTTCGACCTCACCCCCTCAGGTCCCTCTATCATCGTTCGGAAACGGAAACGTGTGGACGTGTTATTGGCAACGTTCATCCAGTGAATTATCACCTCTCATATATTTCACAATCGACTGCAGACCATCGAACCCGTCCAATGAACGGATCATGTGACACTCATGGTGACAGCGCGAGGCTTCGAAATTGATAATATATCGCTGCGAATCACGATTCCACAATCGGGTAGTCGAAAAAGAGGGAACAAATATTGGGCCTCGGGTAATTCGATTTCTGCACCGATCTTGTCCACGTTGACCTGGTGGGCCGGAGTCGAGGCAATAACGTGTCTCTCGGTTCGACGGATAACGAAAAGAGAAGAAACGCCGTCCCGAGATCTGCCCGCTTCCGGGACACGCGCCGCGTGACCTCCCGCGGTTTATTCCAACCGGAGAACGATATCTCAGAGTGAAACGTGGGCACACGGCATGTCCACGTGTGCACACACTCAGCCTCCCTCCGAGGACCCCGGTATACAGACGTGTAAAATAAATGAGTATATGAGTTACGGAATCGACGATTTCCCTCAGCTACACGATCCTCCAGGACGCTAAATTCGCTTTATCAATTCATTTCATCTGGAAGAAACGCGGTTCAACGTTCGACTGTATCGAAGGACTTTTAGAGCGCGCAATCCGGTCCAGTTATGATCGATAAAAGTGAAAAATGGGATACGATAATGTGGGAAAAACTGGGGGTGACGTCGTTTGGTCAATTTCAATATTCATCGGCATAGCCGATGGCTCTATTAACGTTCCGTCATCCGTATAAAAAATCAGACTCGATTCCCCGCTTCCAATTTGACATTTCAAAAGTTTCAACATCTGCCCATCATCGCCACCCCAACGACTACGTTTATGGATCGGAGGGACTGAGCCCTGAACCCCTTGGGATGGTTCTTCCGGAATTCGATACACTTTGGGAACTCGGGGTAGCCAATATTTCAGTTATCCGGGGACACGCTGACGCGCTTTGGGAACGAAATGCTCGAATTCTTCGGATACTTGCCCCGGGTTGTTCGCGGAACTGGCGACACTGGAATAAACGCGACGATGAGAAGCAGATTTTATCGAGCATTGATGAAGACGTGGTAAAGGGACCAGTACAGCGTGATTCAACAAATCCTGAAGTCCCTGAAGTCCCATGAAGTCCCTGGAGTCCCTTGAAGTCCCTTGAAGTCCTTGAAGTTCCTCGACGTCCCTGAAGTCCTTGAAGATCCTTGAAATCCCTAGAGTCCTTCGAAGTCCCTCGAAGTCCCTTGAAGTCCTTGAAGTCCTTGAAGTTCCTCGACGTCCCTGAAGTTCCTGAAGTCCCATGAAGTCCCTGGAGTCCCTTGAAGTCCCTTGAAGTCCTTGAAGTCCCTCGACGTCCCTGAAGTCTTTGAAGATCCTTGAAATCCCTCGAGTCCCTCAAAGTCCCTTGAAGTCCTTGAAGTCCCTCGACGTCCCGGAAGTCCTTGAAGATCCTTCAAATCCCTGGAGTCCCTCGAAGTCTCTCGAAGTCCCTTGAAGTCCTTCGAAGTCCCTCGAAGACCCTTGAAGTCCGCAAAGTCCTTGAAGACCATAACTTATGACAGGATTTTTTTTCTCAGTTTCCCTTGTTCACATGATGAAGGATTGCTCTGGAGGATGAAGGAAAAAGTTAATTTTTCGATGTGTGGTGAACTTTGAATAAGATATTAATGATTCTTCCCCTTAAATGATATGAAAATGTGAGGGATTCCCCGAGGAATTTAACCCTTCCGTTTTACGCTCCGACCTCATTAGTATTTCCAGTATCTTCACGGTGCATGTACGCCGTGATCCTCGTGCCACGAGTATTCCCGTTGGGATCAGGCTTCGAGTATAGACGGAAACTAGACAGAGAATAATAGATGAGGATCGTTGATCGAGACGGGGTGGCGTCCGAGGCGCGAAGGGATGAATAATACATCGTTTTAGATACGTGATGTGCACCCGCACCGCACATGCCCCCATAAAGACGTGCTTTTACAAAAGCGTATTATATCTCGCTACGTCTATCACGTCTATCTAATACCCAGATACAAAAGACGTGTTCAGGGGTCCCGTCATCGTATAAGCCACCCCGTTAGAGGCTAAAATTCACTACCTTGATCTCAGTCTTGCGGTGTTTGCTCGGGGGGCGACCTGAATTAGCAAATTCCCCTTTGCAGATTTTTAAACAACTCCAAATTCGGTTCTCAATTGTTTGCCTACGGCTTTGCATGCATGAGCAACTCTTGTCTGACAATATCTCAGGAACCAGGGCACGGATTTTTGTCATCTGGAATTAAATCGACGAATTTGTTCATACTGTGAAACCTTTTTGATAACAAGATGCAATTATTTGAGTCGTTTTCGGGTTGTTACGAGGTGGTATCGATTTTGATGATCTTGATCTCAATCGACGCCGTTTTTAGAAACTCAAAAATGAGTAATCATTTGTTTTTTTGGTGACTCATTACGAGTTCAAAGTCAATTTTTGTTTCTAATTCAATATGGCGGATTCAAATTTCACTTTGAGACGCGGTTTTTATCCAATCTTATTCCTGTCCAATTATCAATTCGTCTATATCAGGACGTTTTTCGAATGACCGAAACTTGAGGTTTATTTTTGTTTTTGTTCGTTTCTTTTTTTTCACCGCGGTTAAAAGCGCAGGGGTCAAGGGTAAATCTGAAAAGCTCGTTGCACACCTACTTCTGCGGACGGAACCGCGGTTCTGGTATATGAAAACCTAGTGGAAAGGGAGTGGCTAAACTACCCTTACAACAGGTAGTCGATATTTTACTCCCACGCCTGGCGAGTTTCCTGCTGAAACTACGTCGCGGCATCTTTTATACCAGCGCTTTTATCGAGCCGCAAAATTTAACGGCCGTAAGCCGCCGCCGCCGCCGCCGCCGCATCACCCTGACGTTTATTGTAAGCAATACATGCGAAATTCAAGAAAAGGAGAGAAGAAATTGTCACGCTAGCTCGAATATCGCGTGATGATGAGGAGATAAGAACGAAGGGTGTTTGACCTTCGTCAATTTCGGTATATTCTCTTAGCTGGCTAATTGGTTCCGCTTGTACAGTCGAAAATCTTACACGAGAGATTATACCGGCTAGGCTGCTTATAATTCTCAGTCTTCATAAGATCCGGCGTGTAGGTACGACCGGCTTCGTATGGGCATGAGCAAGCTTTTCCCGTCTTATCACGACGTCGGATCTGATGGAAGCCACAGATACAGTAGAGGCTCGAGTCAGTCTGGCCTCCACCTCCACCTCCACCTCCACCTCTTCTTCTCCCTGACATAATTGCTCGGCCTGTTCCGACCCTGCGCCCACCTTCAGAGGGGAGGCACACCTTGATATGGGAGCCATGGAAGAAAACATCCTTCAGACGAATTGAAGTGGGTACCCACGCACGAACAAATTGATATCTCGAGATGTACACTTAATCTTTAACCCAAAGGCTGAATTGCTACTGGGCAGCCCCCCCTCATTTTTTACCCCTTCGTTTCTTCTAATGCTCTCTTCCCGTCTTCCGTTATCGGTTCGAATGCCTTCAAAGAGGCGATCATTAAATCGGTCCCGATCGGTATCTGGGATTCATTAAAGAATCAGACCTGTCGATCGTTTTTTAACGCTGGAATCTTACTTGGGTAAAAATTATGTTCAGAGATCCGATCGTTTGGTGAAGTGCTTTCCGATATAGATTATGCTTGCTGATTCGATACTCGTAGTGATTCTGGTTCATCGAAGTGTGCAGAACGCTCTGCTCTCTTTGCAGGATAAGAACCGAACCTGGGGGTCGATGATGTATCCAACTATCCACATACTTTGTGCACTAAAAAATCCACTCAAATTTTCGCGGAGGGAGGAGTAAATTTTGGTCTGAAAATATCTGATCAAGGGATCCACGGTTTTTTGCAAACTTGAAACTCTTAGGACTTCGCATTCAGTTCATGAAGTGATTTTTTAGTGAATACACATTTTTTGCTACTATTTTTTTGCTACAATATCCTTTCATTTTTTTTTCTTGCTCCCAAATTCGCATCGAGATGCAAAAAAATCGTGTCAACTGAACGCTTATACTTCATTTGACTTGTGAAATAAATATGCATAGGGGGTTTCGAAGATCTCGATAAGATATTGAGTTTTGTTAAATTATTGTTAAAATATGATAGAATTTTTAGTAATCCTCCACCAATTAAATTCAGTTTTTGCTACAGTTGACACGATTGGTGAAACCCGATGAAATTAATTGTCAGCAACATGTTGGAATGAGAAAAAGAACGAAAGAAGGAAAAAAAAATCTTACACTCCAGAAACATTATTGCTCCAAATTTATCGCAAAAAAGTTTACATTTTTAAATCTTGTATTTTGAATAATGTGAAAAGTCTTCGAGAAAAGAATGCTATTCGTTATAAAACTGTGGTGGTATAGTAGCCAGCTAGACGTGTGGGTTCAAAATTCTGGCAGAGTTTCAAAGAAAATAAGAAATGAAATTCAAACATTGCTGATATTTTTTCTAACTATTTCTCACAAATGGTAAGTATGAATAATAAAATTGAGTCCCTCTCTCTCTGTTATAAACGTGAACGATATTGAAAGAATGAAACATTCGGCTAGTTAAAACAAGAACAAAAAACTAATGTCAACCAATTCATAACTCTGAGCGTTTTTTGACGGTAATAATAACTCATTGAAGAAACGTAACTTGGCATAAGAATTCCTCCCCCCAAATTTCTGGCACGATTTCATGGACAGAGTTGATAGTTTGACATTTATCTACAAATACTTGAAAGTTTACGCATTATGAACCGATCCATACACCACTAAATGTGAGTGTGACAGAATGTGAAAAGTTCCCAAATCCCGAATCGAGAAGAATCCTAAAGAAAGACGAGAAGTTTTATGAACGGTTTTAAACTCCCTGCATAAGTTATTCGGGGAATGTAGAGTTAATGGCGTTACACTGATTGTGAGAGAAAGAAGAATGGTAATGGTGAAGTAAAAGATCAGAGCAAGCCTGCTGGACGCGAGCCCGAAAGCACTGAAGCACTTAAGCATCCCCTCCTGTCGTAGTGTTTTTTTTTTCCTTTGCCTCTTCTCTCAGAGAGAGAGAATAGTAGTCAGTAATTGCGTGGCATTCCCTCATCATGGTTGAGTTTCCGTTCATCGGTTGATATCATTATCATCGGTTAAATAGCCGAGGTTTAACTCCGCCCCGATACCGTCATAATTATCGCTCGTTTGAAGGAATATGGGATTATAAAAATGCCTGAATAGTCAATCGAGAGATAAGACCATCAATTACGAACGGTTCAGGCGCGGCGCCGCGCCGCATGCTGTCTGTGATATTCCCATCCTGATGAACGGTAAAACTATTGACTTGATAATCGATTCCCGACCGGTAGCCAGTCACTCGGCGAAAGATTAACCGGTCCAAACATCGAGAAGAGCAGCACAGTAGCCGCTGTTTGGGACCGCATGCGCTAATGACATTTCAATATCTCAGCTTCGAAATTATATACAAGATAGATTATATATTCACCTGGTGCTGCCTTGGGACTCTGTCCATGTCCTTGGGGTATATATATACCTGAACGAGGAATATAGGGAGAGCTAATATGTAACAGTCAAACGCAGCCCAATCTCTAGTAATCCGGTAGTCAATACTCTGCTCCTATTGGCCACTAACAAGATTCTATTGTATTAATTCTGTGCTGATGTAACAGTGTATGAGAGAGAAGTGAATTGAAGCTTCAAAGTATTGAAGTAATGAAAATTTACGCGATTGAAATCACTTGAAGTTATGTGGAATCATTCAAATCAAACTTGCTTCACGTTACTTCAAGTTATTTCAGATGACTTTGATTCCATTTGAAGTACTTTGAATTTAATTGATTGAATGCAATTTAGTTTGTGTTACTTCAAGTCAATTTAAATTATCTCAGATCACTTCAAGTTACTTTGAGTTATTTTCGACTATTTTAGATCACTCTACTTAGGTTGTGTGTTGTAAATTACTTCAGTTCACTTCGAGTTTCCTACGGTGACTTCGGATTACTTCGAGTTGCAACGAAATACTTCATGTTACTTCCAGTTGATTTGAATCATTCAAGATAACTTCGACTCACTCGGGTCACTTCAAACTACTTCGAATCAATCAACTTCACTTCGAATCAAGTAATTGCAAATTATTCCAGATCACTTCAAGTTACTCAAGGTTACTTCAAGTTATTTTGAATCATTTTGGTTTACTTTACACTCCAGATTCGATCCAGACGTGTTTAATTATTTCAGATTACTTCAAGGTTCCTAAGGGTTCTTCGAATCACTTCGAGTTCCTTCAAGTTACTTTATGTTACTTCGAGTTAATTTGAATCATTCAAATTAAATACGATTTATTGGGGTCACTTCAAGTTACTGTAAATCAATTACCTTTACTTCGAATAAAGTAATTGCGAATTATTCAAGATCACTCAAAGTTACTCAAGGTTACTTCAAGTTATTTTGAATCATTTTGGTTTACTTTACACTCCAGATTCGATCCAGACGTGTTTAATTATTTCAGATTACTTCAAGGTTCCTAAGGGTTCTTCGAATCACTTCGAGTTACTTCAAGTTACTTTATGTTACTTCGAGTTAATTTGAATCATTCAAATTCAATACGATTTATTGGGGTCACTTCAAATTACTGTAAATCAATTACCTTTATTTCGAATAAAGTAATTGCGAATTATTCAAGATCACTCAAAGTTACTTAAGGTTACTTCAAGTTACTTTGAATCATTTTGCTTCACTTCCAGTCATTCCAGATCTGATTCACTCCAGATTCGATCAGGACGTGTTAAATTATTTTAGTTTACTTCAAGTTTCCTCAGGTTACTTCGAATGATATCGAGTTACTTGCCATTACTCTCATTCACTTCAAGTCACACGAAGTTACTTGATACTACTTTAGATCATTTTAGGTTACCTCGAGTTACTTCAAGTCACGTTGATTTACTTTGAATCATAAGACGTTAGGTGATATAACTCGAAAAATTACTTCAAATTACTGTAAATTATTACGTGAATTATGTGAAGCTGTGTAGTGTTACTTATCAACACTCAAAGTTTCCGAAGTGTGTATAAAATATTGAAGTTATACTGAGGTTTCCTTAATGAGTTATATAAACCCAGTTGAAGTCACTCACAAGAATGTCAAGTTTGAAATGAAGTAAAATCATCAAATCATTCAAATTAATTCAAAATTACTTAAAGTAACTTTAAGTTCTATAACGTCACGTATTGTTCTAATGTCATTCAGTTAGTTACAGTATCCAAGGGTTTATCAAATTTACTTGAAGTCATGCGAAGTTTTTTGAATCTTCAGTCATGCAATTAGTGATTTGAATCCGTTCGCAGTTACTGAAAATCTATTTAAGTCATGCGAAATTCGCATAAATTTTGTACTAATTGGCCAACTATTTAGAATAACTAATTTTCCAAGTCCTTAAAAGCCGCAATTAGCCTTATTTCATGCTCTTCTCTTCTATCTTCCGGAAGCAAAGTAAAGTCATAGACTTTGAAGTAATCTGAAATCATCTTTGGCGACTTGAAGTCCCTTGAATCCATAAAATTCATGTTGAGTCCATAGTAAAGACAAGCCGAATACAAGTTGATAATCTCCTCAGATTCGTACATCGAGATTCTTTATTGAAGTATGCATCTCTGTCTAGTCCGTAGAAGTAAAAACGTCTCGAAATTGACTTCTGCACGACACTAAACGATCCACGATTACTCAACGGTCGTTCCAAGGCAGTTCAACCTCGCCGATACTAAAGTATCTAATAAATGCACGATCACGCGATGGCGCCTACGAGTTTTCATCCCATTCGTCATCCACCTCGCTCGTCTCTTGCACCACGATCTCATCCAGCCTCCGATGGTTAGGGCGTCTTCAACTCGTCCTGCGTTTGTCCCTCATACCTCGCGGAGAGAACGCGACGTTGGACGAAGCTGAAGGTGTAGATGAAGAAAGAAGGAGGAATAAGAGGTGGGCAGGTTATACCTGTGCCGAGCACCACCATCCCACGGCACTCGGGTTCTTCGCTGGCCCAACAAGGCGGCCATACATTATCTCATTAGTGCATCACATTCGAGTGTGTCTCCTTTTGATTAGCGTCGTTGGCGTGGGCGACCCTCCCCTCTTCCCATCTCGGTCCTCATACATTCTCCACAAAGAAACTGGCGGTGCCTCCAGGCCTCGAGACACTTGTGGCCGGTTCTGACTTCTGGACCATCTGTTCATCGGGTAGCACGGTAGCACTACCTGAGACGATCGTAATTGAAGATAGGAAATTTTTGCATCAAGCAACAAAGAAGGAGAGGCACGATGAAAAAAAATGAATGAAAAGTGGATTGGCAGAGCCGAGATGTCGATGTCGAACTTATAACAGAGTGATCGAGCGGTTCATTATAAATTATAATTGACCTTCTTCGGGTTAGGGCTTCTGTGATCCTAAAAACCGCTAATGATTCATTTGAGAAGGGCCTCATCTCGTGCCGGCTATCAATTCCCTCGATATAATCGTTAGCTGTTTGATTTCGAGGCCGAGATCTACCCGGTTGAGTTTATGCTACCAGAGCGCTGAGCTGCCAGATCTATCTATCTCCCTCTCTCTCTCTTCCTCTCGGGTCTTCGGTTCGACCCATGCAGTTCAATAAGTTATTCGGAGACCACCAAAGCTGCTGGATACAGATACGCGAGCGGACGCCACGGCGCCGCAGCCAACAGACCCCAAAGCACAAAACGATCACGCCGCGCTGCTACTGACGCGACGCAGGTAGATCCTGAGGTCTCAAATTAAATGAAATCGGGATCAAGATCCGAGACTTTGACTGACATTGAGCCTCGGATTGAATGGGAGTCACTTTGATATTGCAAAAAAAAAAGAATAAAAAAAAAAACAATTTCGACAAGACAGAGGAGTTATTAACTCCAGAAACGGCCTATGGTTGACTTCAGAAGACCCTACAGGATTTCATAGGACTTCATTGGACTTCGAAGTACTTCAGGAGACTTCAAAATACTCGATTGGACATTGAAATAAGTCATGAGACTTCAGAATACTTAATTGAATGTCAGAATTCTTTATGGTACTTCAGAATTCTTTAATGGACGTTCGAGTACTTCGGGAGACTTCTAAGTACTTCATGGGACCTCATATTAGTTTATTGGACTTCGAAATACTTCAGGAGACTTCAAAATACTCGATTGGACATTGAAATAAGTCATGAGACTTCAGAATACTTAATTGGATGTCAGAATTCTTTATGGTACTTCATAATTCTTCATTGGACGTTAGAGTACGTCGGGAGATTTCTAAATACTTTATGCGACCTCATATTACTTTATTCGCCTTCGAAATACTTCAGGAGACTTCAAAATACTCGATTGGACATTGAAATAAGTCATGAGACTTCAGAATACTTAAGAATTACAATACTTACTTCAGAATTCTTCAATGGACGTTCGAGTACTTCGGGAGACTTCTAAGTACTTCATGGGAGATTTAAATACGTCAGGAGACTTGAGATTACTTGATGAGACTTCGGAATGTTTAACGATTTTGCAAAATATGTCGAGACTTTTTAAAAAGACTTTAAGGATTTCGTAACACTTCATAGAATTTTGATCAATCTTCAAGCTTCACGAATTTTCAGGGATTTTGAAGACTTGGAAAAAAAAACTTGACCGAATTTTGTGAAACTCCACGAGGACTTTGAAGACTTCGTGTGAAACTTCAAACACTAGAGTAAGTTCTGCGGATTACTGAACTTCGATGAACTTTCAAAATAATCTTCAATCTAGAAAGTCTTTTTGTTCGGCTCCCGTTATCGATCAGTGCCTTATTTTAATCGATCAGAGTAATTACACCGGTATTAATTGATCGTTAAATTTGGTACAAGCTTTTCAGATGGGCTGCCCGTCAAACCCAACAATTAATTAAATTGAACCGCACGTTGTGATCAAAATTTCTCAATCAAGACCAGAACAAATCAAAAGTTTAAAAAGAAAAATTGAATACATGGAAAATTGTATTGAGTAGAAAAATTGTTTCCTTTGATTTTTCAATCACATTTCTGTATAAGCTGTGAAACCACCCACGGAATTTATTCAAGTGTCACAAGGAATTTTTCCCAGACTCTGACAAGTGGAAAGTCACTTAAAGTTGAACTCAATCGACGGTAGTCATTCAGCATGTTTTTACACATGTGTGGGATCATTTTTATCAGAAATTGTAAAATAGTTTCATTTCTATATCGGTTATCGCTAATATAGTAATTATAGTAATTTCTGTTGTAGTTGTAATTATCGATGTCGTCGCCTCCTGACTGCCTCGAGGTCCCATCCTCGGCCCCGTTTCCACACGACCGCCATAGATCGCGACCGGGTTCGTATTTATAGCCGTGGAAATAATTATACCAGGTTCCCAAGCGCGTTCACCCGTCACTGATTAACCAGATCACGATGATCCCGAGAGTGGAAACAGATGCATGGCGAAATCGGGATAAACAATAATTTATCACCAAATACTGCACAGCTAGAGCATCAAATTTGTAATCTGTACCGATTCGACGCGCCACAGTACTCAATATTCCCTACGGAGTTCGCGCTGCGGAGTCAATCTTTTTCAAATCCACCCATACACAAAAGCTTTCCGTCATCGTCCACCAAGCTATTTAAAACCCATCGTCGAAGCTCAGGTTTCTACTTATCCAGATTAATATTACACCGATTATCTCCCGCTGCGCTTTATTCCCTGCAGCTCTGTTCGATGCGCTCAATCTCTTGCACAACTAATAGAATCGATTTCTCCGTTTGTGAGGTTATTCTCTGTCCAAAACCGCGACGATTTTGTCCCAGCGAAAATATCGAGACTCTCATAGTTTTTGAATGGGAACGATATTGACTTCGACCAATAGGGGCTTGGCTTGGGTTTGTAACGGTCGCGCGGTGAGCAACGATTGGTTCAAATTAGAGTGGCTCTAATTCGAAAACTGTTGGCCCCTCGGTATTTTGGCTGAAACAAAATCGCCTCAGTTTCTTAGTGAGAGTACGAATATCGTTATGAGACTGTTTCAATATAAAAAATAAAACCACATGCTGATTATTGCACTTATTGTCTTCTTCCCAATAACTGCAGTTGTGTTGAATGTACTCAATCTACTCGCAACTGTCATGATCAATTCCTCCGTTCGCGAGGTTATTCTCTGTCCAAAACCGCGACGATTTTGTCCCAGCGGAAATATCGAGACTCTCATAGTTTTTGAATGGGAACGATATTGACTTCGACCAATAGGCGCGTGGCTTGGTTTTGTAACGGTCGCGCGGTGAGCGACGATTGGTTCAACTTAGAGTGGCTCTAATTCGAAAACTGTTAGCCCCTCGGTATTTTGGCTGAAACAAAATCGCCTCAGTTTCTTAGTGAGAGTACGAATATCGTTATGAGACTGTTTCAATATCAAAAATAAAACCACATGCTGATTATTGCACTTATTGTCTTCTTCCCAATAACTGCAGTTGTGTTGAATGTACTCAATCTACTGTGATCAATTCCTCCGTTCGCGAGGTTATTCTCTGTCCAAAACCGCGACGATTTTGTCCCAGCGGAAATATCGAGACTCTCATAGTTTTTGAATGGGAACGATATTGACTTCGACCAATAGGCGCGTGGCTTGGTTTTGTAACGGTCGCGCGGTGAGCGACGATTGGTTCAACTTAGAGTGTCTCTAATTCAAAAACCGTTGGCAGCTCGGTATTTTGGCTGAAACAGAATCGCCTCAGTTTCTTAGTAAGTGGACGAATATCGTTATGAGAATATTTCAATTTTGAAAATAGAATGGTACAGATTGAGAGAAGGCTGACGACGTCGTTGACAGCGTGCCACGTCGATCCGGGGAACGTATAATCATCATTACCATTATCTTGAACGTTTTGCGTTCTAGTCCCGACTCCGTCGCGACCGCGACGACGACCACGACGGTTTGGTATAATAAACCAGAACGTTGTGCGGTTAATTTGTACCCCGTCACCTTATTCTTCAAGCTACATGATTCTCTGGCTTATTCTCACCGCCACGGATATCAACTCCTACCGACAGCTGAACCTAATCAACATTTTTCTGTCTTCGGGTCGACGGTCAGAAATCACGTTGAGATGTAGACGAAAAAAAAAATCTTTTCCAACGATTTTCGACGCCATATTTCACATAGTTCGCTATTAATAACGTCATTAAACGCAATGGTAAAGTTGAAGTAGTTCAATTTCAAAGGTTTAATAAAAACTTGGATATAAAATGACGTAAAAAAAGTTGATTCCCGACAATAACGAGATGTTTTGAATACTGGGGACTGGACGGGTGTCAATTTGATCGGCCACGAGCCAAACCAACCAGTAACCAGCTGCGTGTGGACTCGCGGCGCGTTTCCTGCCGCTATGAATACGCTGCGCGCCTTGGTGCCGGGGCGACAATAATTTCAAACCGTCTCTTCTTTCTCTTTCTTTGTATTTATCTATTTTTCCACTTTTCTCTCTCTTTCTTCATCTCGCCATCTCCGTTTCGGTCCGATCCGTCTCTCTCGTTCTCGTTCATTGAGCTCTTCAGCGACAACTCGACGACTATACTCTCTGGGTAGACTTCAACGGGCATGCATTAAACATAACAGATAGTTACGGGTATAACGTGTATTCGAATACACATTTACATTATTTTGTAATGGTAATTGTCTTCGTCCACAACTCGGTACCGTGTCGAGAGGCTAATTTGCTCTCATACTGAATAAGAGGAGTGAAACCCGCTTCGCGTGTTTCTTTTTTACCGAAAGTATGATCCAAAGTGCTGAAAAATTTGACATATTTCCAAAACGATGTGAGGTACAAGAATTCTGTTGAATATGTATACTTTGAGTTCGGAATGTAAGCGCGGTGTCGAGCATAGAGATAAATTTAATCGATCGTTTGTCTTGCCGGAAGTGCATTTTCATAGTGAAAAAAGATCAAAGAGATTCAACCGCCGCATTGAAGACTCGGAGGATCTCTTTGATCGAACCAAGTGACAATATTTCAGTTGCGAATCGGCGCCGAGCATTAGACCAACATTTTATCCTGTCTAATTTTATACCGTGAATTTAAATTTTCTGTACACACTGCAGTAAATTTCACAAACATAATAAATACGATATATCTTACAAAAGTTAGCTTGTCCGGAATCTTGTAGAAATTCTTCGACAGACAAGCACGAAGAATGGCTTTTTCCGAAATTTCACAGTTGGACTGGTGCTATTTTGCGATAGCATGCATTAGAAATCAAGATTTTTGCAATATTATAGCCTCACCTGTAACCAAAAAATCAAAATTGGACTACAATTGACTTGACAACATTGTATTAAACACACGTGCTGTGAAAGTCTCTGAACCTAGGACCGTTTTGTAACCAGGGCATTCTGGGATAGGTTGTGGTGCCCCTGCCCGGAAGTTGAGCCAGTTTTTTGTGTCCCAGAGTTCAGTAGCGGTCTACAGCCCTTCGCTCTCTATCGGTCGACTGATTGATTTGTTTGCGTTAGCCTAATGGCTTTCCCCTAGCTTCATAGCTTTGTTCTTTCTCCCTTGTCCTCGTGCTCCCCATATCCATCGTTGCACCACGGACTGACGGCGGCCCTTTTCATCCCGCGAAATTTCGTCACAAATGAAACGATCAATCGAACGTTTTACTCCTATCACATTGTTGCCATAGGTGCCCGACTGGTTATTTTGTGATAACCCTGGAGAATCTCACTCCTTGCTGTCGTCAAGCTCGAAGATTTTCGAGGGACAGGAAATTGAGAAATTTAAAACTGCTGATTTTGTCTGTCTTTTAGTGACTGAGCCAAGATAGAGTCCCTTAAGTGGAGCAATATCGGGACCATCCGCGTTGCCACTTGACGGCAACACACAAGGGGGCATCCCCGAGGTACAACCTCTTCACGTCTTGGTCTGATTGATCGGCGGCAACAGTTGGCGCTCGAGAGACGAGAGACGAGAAGAGAGAGAAGGATACGAGAAGAGAAGAGAAGAGAAACGATGGGTTTGTGGTATTTACACGGGGCTGAACTGCTCGAGTCGAAGCTCAAAAGGATGTTCAAATTTATGGCTACGAGGTTATAAGCCGGTTCAAATGTATTATTAAAAAACTTGGGAGAGAAGCAAAAAAGAAAAAAAAGAGGTTGAGAGCAAGAAAAAGAGACCCCAGAGCGCGTAATTAGTTGCGGTTATAATAATATGTCACACACCATGCACTTGAGATAATAGAAGCGGTTAAAATTATGGAACGAGCTATGTGTCACGTAGTAATGTAATAAAGAACATTTTTTCTCATTTCCTCGCAATGTGATACATCGGTGGCTTTATTCCAACCTGAGGAAATTATTCACAGAGTATCTTGGGAAGTTGAAAATACCTCGACCAAATGATGTTTTTATTCATTTTCATTATCGTTTTCGGTTACGCCACGTGATATCTCACCCACCAATTAAGGATGGACACGGATACTCTAATCTCAGCTACAGGTAACAAGTCGGCATAGTTTCATTAGAAAGTGATCAGACGATTCTCATTCGATGAAGATAACTATTGCTTTTAGAGTACACTAGATTCTTGTATTTCAGAGACTGAAGGTGCGTGAGGAAGATTTTAAGAATGACGATAAGAACATTCCATGCAGCGAATGATACAGTGCATTGTTCATAATCGACAATATTGCAGCATTACCTCAACATTGCAGACATCTAAACTGTACAAATATTACACTCAGAATCTTGTATTGATTGCAGCAATGTTGAAATAGTGTTGTTACATTGCCGCAGCGATGAAGCGATGCAGTTACATGGCAGCAATGTTGAGATGTTGCAGTTACATTCCAACAATGTTTCGGTGTTACGTTGCAGGAGTGTTGAATGAATGCAGTTACATCGCAGAAATGTTCCAGTCACATGTTTCAATAATGTTGTCATATTGCCGCAGCGATGAATCGATGCAGTTACATGGCAGCAATGTTGCGATGTTGCAGTCACATTTCAACAATGTTCCGGTGACATGTTTCAGCAATGTTGAAATAATTCTGTTACATTTCAGGGGTGTTGAATTTCGAAGTTGAATTGAGGCGGTGATTTCCGATGTGAAGGTATGTATTCTCGATCATCAATTGATCGATTGAAAGTCAATGAAGTTACCACACCAGCGATAATTGATTGAATCGTGTACTACTCGCCTGCTATAATACATACACGTGTATAAAACGCATGATCGATCAATGCTCCGGCCTCTTATAAGCAATTAGCATGGAATTTTTATACGATAATAGCACATCGTATCTTATATATCATTCAGAAGTCATTATACAGATATACGGATATGTGGGTCAGCCAACAACGATTATAAGACATCTGGGATTTCCTGGTGAATTAGTGAGCCAATGACTCGAGAGACTCTTGATGTATCGACACTCTGAAGAGTGCTTCCTAATTGATCGGGTTTCCGGAAATCTAATTTTCTTTCTTAGAACCAGAAACGTTTCGATCCGGGGTTACAGTTGGATCAGCGACTAATTCACTGACTCTGAGTTTTTCACCTCTCATTAAAGATGGAGTGCAAAAATGGTCTTCAGAGCAAAGGTCGATCCTACCGGATCGATGTACCCTCGGACACGGCGAGATCCTATACCGTGGCAAACAGAACGGTGCGGTAGGTGGTCCAATAAATATTCCTGGGCGCAGTTTTCAATTAACGAAACGACACGGACCTCGGAGCGCCACTGGTGGTCCTTGCGAACAGCGGCGTAGGACTTATAGAGTGGGTAAAACCTCGCTCTGGGGATCCCGGGGCCCGGTGGGGCTCTTCTGGGCCGGTTCGGCTTGTCGATTGGTTTTATTTGTTCGTGGTGTAGCAGGGGAGAAGCGCCGAAGCGGTCCCGGCGGGTCCTGGTCTCATTAAGCAATTAACTCTATCGTACATCGATCTCGCCTGATCAGCCGCTTGAGCATACTCATGCTTCGTCTCTCTCGCTCTTAGATACGGACTCGTAATTGGGCATTAGCTTCGCGTGTCTCGTCGAGCTTTCGGATTTTTAGCATTCCGGATAGCAATGGCAAATTCAAACACCAACAGGCTGAGATTATTCAGGTGAAAATACGAGAGTGAGAGAATGATTATCAACTTTGAGAACTCATTTCATCAAATTCCATAAGACTTCACGAGACTTTGAAGACCTCAAACGACTTGTAAGACCTCATAAAATCTCGCGAAACTTCATAAAACTTGATCGGTTTTCAAATATTTCAAGCGACGTCATAATACGAAACATTGTGGAAGTTCGAAACCGAGGTTCTAACATTTGAGTAATTTGCGAATCAGTTACGTTGGAGGATTTCAAGAACGTGTTTTATGCATAAAATAAGAACATAATCGGACGGTGATGGATACTCGTCTTCATCTTCATCTCGATAAATTAACACATTCGTCGTTAATCACTGCGTGAATGAGCCTCGAGTCGCCTGCAGACGAATCGACTATTCATATAATACAAATGTCTTGGATTTTCTCGAGTACTCTTTTCTTCTATCTCTTCAGTAACTCATGATCCCAGCTTCTGCAGTCATTATGAAAGGTCTTCGACTCGGCAATGAAAGTGGAGTCGGGACAGTAGCATAACAAGCCTCCGAGAAAAGTATCCGTGATCCCTTGACCGTGGCCATGACGGGGATCTATTAGCATAGGTACATGGAACGAAGAAAGGGAGAAGAGTAGAGGTAGAAGCGTGGGCGCCAGGTATTATAAAAATAGTGTGGTAATTTGCTGGGCAATTAGCACCCGGTGGTGCAGGGGACTCGGCATAGCATTTCGATCAGGTCTCATTCTTCACTTGTTGGCGGTTCCATTCGTTGATCATTGAACGGTATGGAGTCGAGTGGACGGAACGAGCAGCTAATAACAAGCGTCGCCCACAC